>PVJH01010541.1:0-73077 GCA_004026705.1 Nesogale talazaci
GTATATGGAATCTCTATGAATCATTTCTTAACAACTGAGTGTGAGTCTATAATTACCTCAAAAGTACTTTAAAATGCCTTTTTAAAAAGTACGGGTTCAGGAAGCAAGGACAATGATGGCCAGCCTTCCAACCTCCACTTGGTCAACACCTGCACTTCCTCCTCGTGGCCACATGGGGATGCTGTTCATCATGGTCACGCTTGCTCTGAAGAGGATGCCAATTTTCAAAACCAACAGGGCCTGAGGCACCTGCTGGAAGTGGTGGCATGATATGACACGAGCAGATTATTTTTTAAAATAAAACCTAAAAGTATTTTACACACACACTCATACATGTATTATTTTAAAACTTTTACATATAAAAAGGAGAATAAATAAGGAGAATGCACTCTAACATACTACAAAAAGCAGCTACTTTTAAGATGCATTTATTTTCACATCACTGTGATATTTATATAGCCACTCTTAGCCCTGATTTTGTTTCTCCAAGTCACCCATGTTAACAAGACAGATGTCTTCTGTGTGTTGTGCTATGGTTATTACTTAGGCCTTTTTCAGAAAAAGTGAGTCGGGAGTCCTCCAGGAAGGTGAGGGGCCTCCACAGGTGTAGACAAGAACAGACTTTCAATGGGTGTCGGCCTCTCCCCAAAGCGAGCAGCGCAAGTGTGCAAGACATGGACCCAGGTGGCAGCTCGAACCTGCCTCATTGGGTCGCTCTGCACCAGAATCCACTTGATGGCAGTGAACAGCGAGTAAATGGCTGCCTAAAGCAGAAGATACGCAAACCTGCGTTATACCATGTGTGCAGTACCATAGAACCCAGCACCTGACTGCATCAGTACTCAGCATAATCAGATTTCGACACCAAATGCCGAGGAAATTTGACGCACGTGATTTTTTTGAAATCATCTTATTCGGGGCTCGTACAATTCTTATTACAATCCATATATCCATCCATTGTAGGCAAAGCATGCTTGTATATTTGTTGCCATCATCATTCTCAACCCATTTTCTTTGAACATAACCCCTTGGTATTAGCTCCTCATATTTCCCCTCCCTCCCCGCACTCCTCTCCCGCAAGAAACCTTGATAATTTATAAATTATTAATATTTTGGCAATTTGCACACTGTTCATTGTCTCCCTTCATCCACCTCCCTTTTTGTCCATATCCCAGGGATTCAATGTTATATGTAGATCCTTGTAATTGGTTCCCCCTTTCTACCCCACCTTCCCTCCACCTTTCTGGAATCGCCACTCTCACCACTGGTCCTGAAGGGATCATCTGTCCTGGATTCCCCATGTTTTCAGCTCCTGTCTCTACCAGTGTGCATCCTCTGGTCTAGTTGGATTTGTAAGGTAGAATGGAGATCATGATAGTGGGGAGAGGAAGAATTGAAGAACTAGAGGAAAGTTGCATATTTCATTGTTGCTACACTGTACCCTGACTGGCATGTCTCCTTCCCGCAACCCTTCTATAAAGGGATGTTGCTTCACCTACAGATGGACTTTGGGTCCCCAATCTGTATTCTCCCTCATTTATAATGATATAATTTTAGGTTCTTTGATGCCTGATACCTGATCCCTTCAACACCTCGTGGTCACACAGGCTGATGTGCTTCTTCCATGTGGGTTTGGTTTCTTCTGTATAAGTACCGTGCACTAACTGATTGCGCCACTGGAGCTCCAGGTTTTGTTTCTTCTGAGCTAGATGACCACTTGTTTACCTTCAAGCCTTTAAGATCCCATATCTTTTGATAACAGGGCACCATCAGCTTTCTTCACCACATTTGCTTATGCACACATTTGTCTTCAGCAATCATATCAGGAAGGTGGGCACACAATTATATGATTTTTAGTTCTTTGATGCCTCGTGGTCACACAGACTGGTGTGCTTCTTCCACCTGGGCTTTGTTGTTTCTGAGCTAGATGGTCACTTGTTTACGTTCAAACCTTTAAGACCCCAGATGCTATATCTTTTGATAATCGAGCACCATCAACTTTCTTTAGCAGTTTTGCTTACGCACACATGTATCTTCCGTGATTGGATGCACATGATTTTTGTAAACAAACTCAGTTTGTGTTTCAGTCATTCAGCATTAGTTGGCATTGCTAGTATGTGTTGTTAAATCTTTTGAGACTATGTTCCAAATGTTTTGCTATAATATTTTTAGTAGTTGTGGCTTTTTGTACTATTTTTTAAATGAAAAATGTGGATCCTATGAGTTTTCTGAAACAAATCACGATAAGGAACTGACTGGTTAATTATGTTATCGATATTGTTGATGAAAATTTAGTAAATCCTTTTAGAAAACAGTTAAGGAAATGCCAATGGCTGACCACTTTAGACAGATTTTTGTTTTAGAGAAAGCCAGTCAGGTCCTAGTGAAAAAGGCAAAGAAGGGGGAAAAAAAACTCCTGAAAAGCAGCTACCAGTTGATTCTATGGAGGGGATTTCCCCTTCCAAACAATGACTCTCTCTCCACACCTCCTCTCCACATCCATGCCCACAGATCCAGATCCTCATCCAGCTCAAGGGATGGGTCATACTGTTGCTGTAGAAAACTTGAAAAAAAATTTTTTTTAACTTTTTAAATGTCGTCTTTCTTATTTAAGTCTGAGCTAAATTACTTTGACATTTCTGTGTAACCTTTTGTATAAAAAGGCAAGACTAGGGGCGAAACTTGGTGGTCGAAAATGGATCGATCCGTCTCCAGTGATTTCTTAGGGAAAAACATGATTTGGAAGTAGACAGCATCACATCTCGCCGCTCCTTCTAGACTGGAAGGACGGGGTTCTCCTGGACTGTATGGCTCTGCCTAGGATAGAGAAGCAGCTTCTCGGCTAGTTGTTTCTTCCTAGTGTTTACTCACGGAGGAGTTGGTAAGGCCTACAACACTTCACTGAAAACTCTAGCAATAGGAGAAAGGCGGACTCGGTGCTTCGAGGTGGCCTGCGCCAGCTCTCATTTAGATTGGGTCTAAGAAGACTGGATCTTTTAAAATCAAGAAGTGAAAAAATCGTGCGACCAAATCAATGCGAAGGGGGTGGGGAAGTAGTGGAGATCCAAAACCCATCGGCACGTCAACACACTAAAGACCGGCTACTCAGGATCAGTCTGCAATGCGTTGAAATAGTCTGAGCTCGTGGGGTGTCCTCTGAGTCGGTGCCTATATCCCGCGCCGGCTCCAGCCACAGAGAGGTGCTGCAGAACAAGCACACCTCACGGCGATCATTTCCAGGGAGGGTAATGCTTGGGTGGACTACCCAAGGGATGAAGTATTTATTTCCTTGAAACACATAGACAAGATCACGGGGTAGGGGGAGGCAGTTACTGGGAAGAAGTTTGAAGAGAATTGAAAACTGCTCTGGTGAGAAAAGGACCAGGAAAGTTGCCCTGGGGAATTCTCTCTGACCATGACAGAGCACCTGCTCATCCTTCGAGAGCAGCAAGGGCTATCCTGGAAGCACGTCCTTGTGGCATCTTGTTCCTACCCCACCTACCCTATAGTGCGGACGCTACTCCTTCACTTTTCTTTTATCCCCCAAACTCAACATTCAAAAGTAACATGAGTTCAATCCCTTCCAGGTGCCCCGACCGCTCTTTGGCTGTGTTGTCCAAGAGTACAGGGATATTTGGGGAATGGATCAAAAGGAAAATTCACTGCTACCAAACCTATGGTGTCACCCAGGGACCTACAGGACAGGGTAGGATTTCCCCTGTGAGTTTCAGTGACCACAACTTTTTTTGTATGTTTTTAATTTATTTAAGTCACTTTAATGGGGACTTATATAGTTCTAATTACAATATATACACACATACTGTGTGTTGGTATTTACATCTTTTGGGAGGGCTCATAAAACTTACCACAATTCATCCATCCATCCATTGTGTCAAGCACATTTGTACATTTGCTGCCATCATCATTCTCAAAATCTTTGCTTTCTACTTGAACCCTTGGAATCAGTTCCTCATTTTTCCCTTTTTCCCCTGCTCCCCCACCCTCATGAACCCTTGATAATTTATAAAATATTGTTATTTTGTCATATCATACACTGTCCAACATCTCCCTTCACTCACTTTTCTATTGTCTGAACCCCAGGGAGGAGGTTATATGTAGAACTTTATAATCAGTTCCCCTTTCTATCCACCCTCCAGGTATCGCCACTCTCACCACTGGTCCTGAAGGGATCTTCTCTCCTGGATTCCCTATGTTTCCAGTTCCTATCTGTACCAGTGTACATCCTTTGGTCTAGGTGGGTTTGTAAGGTAGAATTGGATCATGATACTGGGGCGGTGGGGTGGGTGGCCGGTGGTGGTGGTGGTGAGGAAACATTCAGGAACTAGAGGAAAGTTATATTCTTCAATGTTGCTACACTGCACTCTGACTGGCTCATCTCCTCCCCAGGATCCTTAGATTGGCCTTGGGTCCCCACTCCACACTACTCCTCATTAACAATAATTTGATTTTTTTAATTTGACATCTTGTGATTACACAGGCTGATTGATGTGTTTCTTCCACTTGGGCTTTGTTACTTCTGAGCTAGATGGCTGCTTGTTTCCCTCCAAATCTTCAAGACCCCAGACACTATATGTTTTGATAGCTGGGCACCATCAGCTTTCTTCACCACAATTGCTTATGCACACATTTGTCTTCAGCGATCATATCAGGAAGGTGGGCACCCAATGATAGAGACCATAGCTTTTCATGGGAGTAGAAGTCCCTGTCTGACAGAACAATGGAAATGCCACCTTCAGAAGTGTAGGCTGTCGATGGAGCATGTGTCCGAGGAAATGCTTTCTCGGATGCTGCTGCTGGAGCTGCTGCAAATATAACTGCTCAGACTGTGCCTCTATATGAGGTCAGCAAAGTGACTGCTACTCACAGTTCACCCAGGAACTGGCCACTAAACAGTCACAAGCATGTAGCAAGGGATTAAATGAATCTAAAACGTCACCAGGGTGCAAAAATGATCAAAATCTAAAGTCATAGGCAGGGCAAACATTTTTCAATTCTACAATTCTAAAAAGTCTAAAGGTGCCTATGGCTGGGTACAATTCTTTCTCTAAGCCCACATTATGGGAAAACACGGGTGTGGGAGGCTCCTCCCCCAGGATGGGACCTCTTCACCCTGCCTTCCCTTGTTCCTTTATGCAGACACACAAAACTGGAGCGCCCTCTGTGCCACTACGGTGCTGGGAACCTATTGAACCTAGTTCCTCTCTTCACCCCCTTGCCCTCTGGTCTCTGCTTTCTCTGCTCCCAGTCCCCCTAGAAGTTACCTTCTGGTGCAATCTGACAATGAGCACATACAACCAATCGTGAAGTGGAAACCAACAGGGTACTGGAATGAGGCCTACCCTGAGGATGTCCTGCTTACAAGTCCAGGCCCCAAGCCCCGGGCCCTGCATCCCGGGCCCCTCCTTGCGGAAGTTCAAGGCCCACTTGATGCTGGGAATGCACCGTGCAGAATTCAAGAGAAACGTAAGGTGAAATCCCACACACTGCACCCTTCCGCCCTGTTCCTGGACCCTGAGCAACGCCTGAAGCCAGCTGTGGGTGGAAGCGGGATGGGATGATTCTCAGGCCGAGCTGGGCCCTCTTGAGATCACCCAGTGTCTCTGTCTTCGCTCCTAGCCCCAGGGCCATATCACTCCCCAGGGTTTCTCCCTGGGGAGTGCCACCACCGCCACCTTGGCAAGGGGCTCCACATCAGTCATCTCAGTCATCCACGAGTCATTTTCCGGGGCTCTGCCCTTTCTGACTCACCCCGTCCTACTTCTGGGTCTCCTGAGCTGCCACGCCCACCAACTTCCTTGACGCCCTCTTCCCCAGCTTTGCCTGCTTCAGGGCAGAGGAGGTCTGGGGAGCCTTCTCCTGGTACCCTTTAGCCCCCTCCTGGACCTTTAGGAAATACTAGTCTTCTCCCCTCACCTGTTCTTTCTTGAGGATTTTTGTGGTTTGCAGCCACAGAATAGAAGATGTCCCCGCCCCCTGGCTCAGTCTCTTTCTGTCCCATCCCTCTTCCATCGTCCCTCCACACAAGGTCCATTGATGCCTCCAAACTGCTCCGTATTCAGCTTTTTAAATGGTCTCCTGTTGTCAATAACCGTCTCTCTCCCCCACCCCCTCCATCCTTCCTCCTCTTCCTCTCCTTCTTCATATGTCCCCTGGCGTCTCCAAACCCTCTTTGCCTTCATCCTTTTTCTCTGTCCGTGTTTGCACATCAGTTTCCCTGGAGCCCACCCACCCCCTTGGGAAATGTCACCATGCCCCTGACTTCCACTCGAAGTAATGTGTCAGGCTGGAAAATGCAAAGTACATCTAAGCTACAGCATTCAAAAGAACCTTAGTAGTCAGAAGTCACTTTCAAGGTAGAAGTGACCATCGTGGCTTTGTCTCACAATAACCATCCTGAGGAAACACGGTCATCTTTCAGTTTACATGTTCCTTTTGATCAATGTCCTAGAACTTTACTTACTGTTTCTGCTTGTCACTCTTCATAAGGTGTCCCCCAATATATGTCAATTTGGCTAGACCATCCTTGCAAATGTTTTGTTATTTTCTTTGTTTTGTGACCTCTGTTAAGGATTAGAGCATTCATGATGCCAAGTTGGGAGGCTGAGAATGGGGTGCTATAAAGGGAGTCCTGATGTGCTATAAAGGGAGTTTCCTTGAGATGTGGCCTGCCTCATCCTTATTGTACAAGAGACCTCAGGAGAGAGAAGCTAACTGACAGAGAGAGAAGGAGGACTTCGTACCATCAAGAAAGAAGAGCCAGGTGGGGAGCCTGACTTTGAACCCAAGGTCTCTGTGCTGAGAACCTCCTTGACCCTGAGGAAATTGATGCTGAGGCACAAGGAGAACTCCATGGGACTCCAAGCCCGCAGATGCTGAAGAGAGCTAAGGACCTTCCCCCCAGGGGTAACACAACGTGAACGCCTTCCCTTGGATCTGGCTATCTGAATTTGGATTGCTAGCCCCCTGAACTTGGAAAGAATAAGTGTGCTTATTAAAGCCATTCACTGTGGTATTTCAGTTACAGTCACATTAGATACATACGCTAGAAAGCAAATAACCTGCTAAGCTTTGTTCTACCCTTAAAGAAAACCCCTCCAGCTTCCCCTCGTGCCTACCTCGTACTCTCCTGTTCTTCAGAGTCAAGGGTGTTGAAAGAGTAGTCTGAGATGGCTGCCTCATGGAGACACATTCAACCTCGCTTTTATCCCCTTTGCCCTGGGGGTTAAGTGCTTGGTTGCTATCTGAAAGGTGGGTGGGTTGAGCCTACCATCCATCAAAGGTGGCAGTCTAGAAAGACTGCCATAAAGACAGACAACTGTGGTCACCTTCTGAGGCAACTCCACGTCACTGTGAGTCAGAATTGCCTGGATGACAGTGGGTGTGTCACCTGGGACTGAGAAGGGACCCTTTCAATCCTAGCCTTCCCCTTCCTCTCAGCACCAGCTGCAGAAGCCACTGGCCTCTGCGAAGTGCCAGAGGCAGATGTTACAAAGTTCAGCAGGTTGTCCATCTCCTTCTTGTGAGGCTGGTGCAAAAGGATGGAAGGGGCTGCCTGGTTCCGGGGGGCTGCCTGGTGCACCCCCAGCCGAAACAATCATGAGTGAATGATGCAGTCCCTGAAAGTAGTCAAAGAGCTGAAAATATTGTCAGAAAATCTGCTGTACGTTGAGTGGAAGGGAAAAAGGGCTTTTCAAAGATGAGAAAAATAAGTCACCTCTTTCAAATATGTGAAACATCGTGACTATTGTCTATTGGCCGACCTCTAAAGGAATGGAAGCCTATCCCTACAGTGACAAAATGTGAGAATCAATCACACAGCCTATGACACTCAGTTAAAAGTGAAGACTATTGCAAGTGAGCATGCCAAACAAGAAGTGAAATGGAAATATCTTAAATAATGGTTTAATGGGTTTTGGGGTTAGGTATTATTTAATATTTTACATTAGTATTTTAAAACTCTTTCCTACAACATAACCTAGTTTTATGTACCTCTTTTATTGCCCTTATTTCAGTATTCTCTAGGAAATTAATAAACTACCTGTCGATATATCGTTTTTCTTAACAGTCATTAGAGCAGCAAACGGGTAGTTGGATTATTTGAGTTCCAGTTCAAATCCCTTAGAAGGCCTAAGGACTATTTTCTAGTTCGCCTTTCATGTACCCATTCAATTCCGTTCAACCATATCAGGGTCCCTGCCCAGTCCACATCCTCGACTCCACCCTCTTAGCACATCCACTGTGCCTACTACCTGTCCTTTCACAACCACACCTTTGCATACTCATTTCTGCTGTCTAGTGTGACCCTGCACCTGGAAAAATCTCTCCTCCCACAAGATTCCGCTCCACCAATAGCACTGGGAATCATCCTTTACCTTTACCCTTTATCCTTTACAGTGAATCCCATCCTTTGGGCCATCGGCGCTGGTCCCAGGGACAGTTCTGTTCAGTTCTGGATGGTTGCTGAGTCAGCTTTACTCAAAGGCAGTGAGTGTGGCAGCGAACACGATTCCATTAGAGTCGCTGTAAACCAGAACCACTGAGTCAATCGTGACTCACGGTTCCCCAGTGAGACAGGGTAGGACACCTGGGCTTTCTGAGACTCTCAGTCTTCATCGTGGAAACCTCATCATTCTTGTAAGGAGCAGATGGTTCAAAATTACTGACTTTGTAGTTAGCAGCCCAACAGGTAACTTCGATGCCACCAGGACTCCCTATATAAATTGAAAATATGATTTTTAAAATTATATTCATCTGGCCTACTCAGAAAGGCAGGGGCAGACTTTACTTTCTCTCTCAACGCCTCAGTGACCTGGTACAGGGTGAGCACAATATATGTTTAAACAACTTAGGGGAGATTCACAACGAGTTTGTTTCATATCGTCTTTTGCCTTGTCACCTAATGAGGGAGGGACTTCAAAAATATGGATTGACTGTGAGTAGGCAGAGGATGGGAGGGTGGATGGGATGGCTGCAGGTAAAAAAAAATGCTAAGCATCTGAATGTGAAAAAAATAACGTAGGGTTCGAAAAGACAATGAAAATCACTTTTCATCTTAAAAAGATGATCCAAAGAAAGTGACACCAAGCAGAGCGGAGGACCAATGGCAGATTGCATTTCTCAGTCCTTGACCATCTTCGGTGGTGATTTATTTTGAGACGGAATTTGACGGGAGAGGGAGAAGTAACACTATGCTTAATCTGTCCAGGAATTCCAGCCAGGAGGAAAAAGAAGCAATGTTAGAGCTATATTTGATGACCATGGATTTATGCCAGTTCTAGCTCTATTCTATGAGTTTAAGAGAAGACCTGGGGGAGCAGAATCTTCTCAATCACTGGATCCTGATCACTCTGTGGGGGTGGGGAGAACTGGGGGCAACCACCCAGAAAGTTATATTCCCGCATGCTCTGCTGAGCTATGTGAGAAAATACAGCAGGCTTGTCTCTTGCTCCAGCCCAGAGCACATTGGAAGGAGGCCGAGTTCTGTACAGTGAACCTGGGAGCATTTCATCCTGAACAGGGCCCAGTCTTTCACAAAGCCATCTTTGTAAGAATTCTTAACACCTCTTCTTCTTCTGGACGACGTCCTCAGAATTTACTCATGACTTGCGCTGGTTTCTTGTATGAGTCACCAGGTGTGTCTGTGATCCTTTCTTGAAGGAGACACTAGGGCAGTGGTTCTCAACCAGTGGGTTACAACACCTGTGGGGGTCAACTGGCCCTTTCACAGGGGTCAGCTCATTCATAATAGTAGCAAAATAACAGTTATGAAGTAGCAACAAAAACAATTGTATGGTTGGGGGTCACCACGACATGAGGAACTGTATTAAAGGGTCGGGGCATTAGGCAGGTTGAGAACCACTGTACTATGGCATTAGAGATCAGGACACAACAGTGGTTCTAACACTGCTAATCTGGTGGGTTGCTCTGTGTCCCTTATCCATGGGAACCTTCTGTTTTTCAGTGGAAACACTGCAATGTTCACTGCTTGAACAATGGCACAGAGGCATCATCTGACTTCTAGCTTCACAACAGTGTAGTAGCATCCCTGACAGCAGTAGCCCATGGCCAATGCCTATTAGGCAGAGGTCAGCTATTCCTCCACCCCATACCCTCTCTTGGCATTCTGTTTCTCAGCTTGGTTCAACAAGTTACTTCAATCTACCCAGAAGTCACAGGTAATACTCACAGTTATGAGGTTTATTGAGGAAGGATTAAGTTATCATTCAGGAGCAGAAATGACTCATAACACACTTCTTTAATTCAGACAACCTCCTCTCAGCATTTCCCATTGACATGTCCAAACCCCATAGCGCCTTGGCTTCTATCTTGCTTGGGAAAGTCTTGCGAAGCTCTTTTAGTTCTGTCAATGAGTGCTCAGAGGCACTGCTTACCGCCAACAGGGCTTCCCCAAAGTGACTCAGCTCTAGGTCAGTGGATCAACAAGTGGTGTTCGCAAGTACCTGAAGGCAACCCCCACGCTCCACAAGCTGTGCCTGAAGGCACTCAGCTTGAAGACCCATCACTCTGCCTTGTCCCCAGTTACGTGGCATCTGCTGCCTCTGTTTCTCTGCCACTGCTTCTCGCTAACTCTAGTGTCACTGCTCTGTCTCATGGCATGAGAAGAGGATCTCAGGTCCAATGGATATGCTCCACTCCAGGTTTTTCTTTCCTGATGGAGGTGAGATAACCTTTTCTGTCCCTGGAATGGCTTATTTTAAATCTAACAGGATGACAGAATTGACTAATTTCCTTTAGAGGGTTCCATACCCTATTTCCATTGTCCCACCCCCCAAGGGTGCTAGGCCCCTTATTTACATTATCAGGTGACTACCTAATCCTCTTGGTGGGTCCAAGGAACTCACATTTGCATAGCCTGACCTAATCATTGCGGAGGAGTTACAAAGATGGCTAGAAGGGCTGCATTGTGTAATTCCCTGCACTACATTTGCTTAAATCTATACCTATCCACCCCTCTCATTAGCATCATGGTAGAAATGCTCTTCAAGTCTTATAAGGCAATCAACTCATAATACTGAAAATTTTATATATGGACAACAGTTGTGCATAATATCACAGTGAAATAGTTCAGTGTTCTGACAAATGGCTTTTCTCCTTCTGCATTACAGGGTAAATGCCAATAAAGCACAGTATACTTATTCACATAGATATTTTTGATGATGCATCATTTTCCTTTGATCTGGTCATAGATGAGTTCGCATTCTATACTCAAATGTCAGAACCAATTATTAGAAAACTAGATACCCATTGTAGCACTCTTTTTGAATGTGCTTTTGCTGGTGTATTATTTACAACATTTGAAAGGGGAGTTATTTAAAAAGTAAAACACAGCAAAGCAGAAAATTTACTTGCAACAACCCCAAATCCATAAATATTTACTAGTATGACCGAGCTCTTTGATAAATTTTTATTTATAATTACAAATTCAGACTTCTTTATAAACACACAAAAAGCTCTGTCTGCTGTTGGTTTACATGGAACACTGAAACTTTTTAAAGTGAAATCAAACCAATCCCCATTTAAGGACATTTAGGAATCACATAGTATTACTGCATTGATATTACTGATTATTGATCTGAATTTAACTGGGATGTTTCTTAATATACAATTACCCTTTGATATAAAGCTCTGTCTTACACACATATGAGTATCTTTGGCTGTGTTTCCCTAGTGTATTAGTCTGGGTAGACTAGAGAAACACATTCATAGACACGCATATGTACATAAGGGAGAGGTTTATATACAAGAGGAATGGAACAGCAAGATAGCAACTCAGTTCAGCCCAGATCAAGTCCATAGGTCCGATATTAGTCCAGTATCAGTCTATAAAGTTCTCTTCAGACTCACAAAACACATGCACTGATGGTGAATGCTGGATGATCACAGGCCAGTGGGTAGAAAGTCTTGGATCCAGAAGCATTGTAAGCATCTCAGCGCTGGCAGGAATCTCCCTGTGGCTTCTCTAGGTCCAGATGGC
Organism: Nesogale talazaci; assembly: GCA_004026705.1. NCBI lineage: Eukaryota > Metazoa > Chordata > Mammalia > Afrosoricida > Tenrecidae > Nesogale > Nesogale talazaci. Next base: position 12,017 of record PVJH01010541.1, read on the forward strand.
TTTTCCTCAGGGATGTCTCCCAGGGAGCCAACCTTTTGTCAGTCGAGTCTCTCAGACAGCACGTGTTGTTAGTGAAAAATTTACAAGCAAGTGAGCCCAGAGAGAGAATGGCTCTGCCTCCAAGAAGGAACTGCCACATTTTCCAGAAATCTCAGGAGAAGGTTATGCCCAAACAGAGGACTCATTGGCTGGCTCCAGATTGACAAGCTAGACTCCACCCCGAAACTCTTAATCCTCAAATTGACACCAGATTAGGTGACTGCCACACTAGTGAACCCAGGCTAACACAATCAGTATCAGACTTTTTTTTAAAACTCGTTAGGACTTCTTGCTGATAGCACTATATTTGAAGTGAAGTTTCCAAGGATTAGAAACCAATGAATTATCAAGCAGTGTTGAGAAGCAACTGTGTGTGGCCTGCTATAAATGGACTTGGATCTCTTATATATTCTTCTCCTTATGTCATATGACACTGGTACTCTCTCCTTTGGGTTCAGTCTCAGTCATCACCTGGTGCTCACACAGCGTAGATGCCTCAGAACTCAATTTCCAAGACCATGTTATTGGATATTCTGTGGGCTTTAGGTCCAAAGTACTGAAAACTTTTCCCAAAACTACAGAACAGATGAGACCCCGGGATTCCATTACTGATCCCTGTTATCTCTCCACACCTGGGTCAGGAAGGAAGGAAACTCTCCCAGTGGTATCACTAGTACTGGTGCCATGAGTGCAGTAACTCATGATGCAACTCTACGCTGATTACAATGTGAGTTGTAACATTATTAGTAACTGAGTGGAAGCCTTTCATTTCTCCTTCTTCCGCTTTAATGACCACTTCATTCTCTTCATGCATGCGTTAGCTATAATACTGTAGTTATTCGTATTTTGGGACTGAAACACTGGTGACCAGGAAAAAGCTGTCCCACCAGCTATCCTGAATAGGAGAGTCAGTCTCTTTCCTTTGGCTTTCCTGAGCCAGTCCTGCACTGTTTTCTGGATCCTTTTTAAGACAGTCTTGGGCAAGGGGACATTCCCATTGGTGGAGGACGGGCTCTGGTAGGCATCTGATTTCAGCTTGAACTCTGGTGGCAGTGTTGGTGTGGTTTTTGAATATATCATTCCCCACATTCCTGAGGCTCATGTTGGCTTCACTGAAAGTTTAGCACCCATGGGAGAACTCACAAGTTCCAAACCCACGTGGTTTATTAGGGGCCAGAGATAAGCCACATTCTTCTTTTTTTTAATTACATGCTTTTATTGGGGGGCTCTTACATCTCTTATCACAAGCCATGTGTCGAGCACATTTGCACGTATTCTGCCATCATCGTCGTCAAAGCACTTTCTTCCTACTTGAGCCACACTGGGGCCAAACACTAAGGATATGCAACAGAGCAGCAAGGGGAGAACAGTGATGAAATCCCAGGGGAATGTCAAAAACAGACTTGTAGACAGAAAGTGCCACCCAATCACACTTGACTGGGGGGCACTCCTAGAGGCCAATTTGTTTTTTATTCTTTTTTTTAGTTGATGCTATTGTTTTGTTGACTTTGACTTCCTTTGTTGTTCTGTTTGGCTTTGTCTTTGTTTTGAGTTTACTAATGTAACTGTATATCTATCTAGATAAGAGAGGCGGGATAAACAATTTGGAGATGAAAAGAAGGGAACCAATGGTTGGGGGGGGTGGATAAGGAAGAGGGGAATGTGAGAGAAATGAAGTGGGGGCTGGGGGGGTGAAACATCCTCGGGATAAGGGAACAAAAAGTGAACTACAATCAATGGAGAGAAGGGCATGGGATGCCCAGTGAGGCTTGATCAAGGGCACTGCAGCAGCAAGAAATAGCTAGACCCAAACGAAGGCCAAACATGATGGTGGGACAAGATGAAAGTGAAAGGAAATAGAGGAAAGAACCAGGAGGCAAAGAACATTTATAGAGGTCTAAATGCAGGCAAGGACATATGTAAATACATTTATATATAATGAGAAGTGAATAGAGCTATGTACTTATAGCTACATATTAAGTATTAAGGTTGCAGATGGACAGTGGCCCTCGACTCAAGTACTCCCTCAACACAAGAATACTTTGCCTGATAAGTCACGTTCTTACAATACCTGCAAACATAGCAGCAAAGAGGTAAGCCACAGTTTTATTAGAGCATAGAGTCACTTCAAAGAAATGAAGTTGGTCCTTCTTACAAACTCAGAAGGATCCTCAGAAAGGAAGATCCTTCTAGTTTTTAAATGGCATTTTCAAAGGCAAGGTGGGGTGGGGTGCTACTCTGTTGATGGACAAGCAACTTTGTAGTTAGTTGTTCTGTTCCTCCTTGGGTCTAATATATTGTTTCTTTCGAATTTATCTAGACTATAGCTCTCGGTCATCATGTCTCATAATGTTTCAGGATTATCTCGGAGTACTGTCCTGCATAAGTTTTTCACTGGGACCTGGATCCAAGGTTAAAGTGTTTTCCAAGCTGGTTCTTTGAATCCACTATTCATAACCTGATTTATAAGGTTCTTTGTTAAGTCCTTTAGCAGGCAGAGCAGAAGTCCCTGTTCTTATTCCTGTAATTCCCTTACTGAAGACATCAGGAACCCAAATTCCTATGTAGAAGTGGGCAAAGACTGATATGGCTACTTCCTACTGACATTGGGGCAGTGTTGCCCTATTAGTCCTCTCTCTTCCTGATCCTATTCTTTATCCCTTTTCCTGCTGGGGAAAATGAACTATCCAGCAGCATATTGGTCTTCTTCAATGCCTTCAAGGAAGGTAGTTGCCTCCTAATTGATACCTCAGAAAGGAATTGGCTGATGTCCATACATGTTCTTCTGACAGCCTCCTAATCTCTATCTGGAGAGGGCGGCACCACCTCCCAAAGTGGGGTCCTTTGGGGAATTCCTGGGTGCAGTCCAGCTGATTTCTTCCACCTCCTGCTTCTCCTCACTGCCAGTTCTGTCAAATCAGGACAAAACTTTTAGTCAGGTACAAGTGACATTTCTAAACTCCTTTATTTCACTCTAAGTGGAAAGAGTTAGATATAGATACACACTAAAAGGTTACAAGCCCCTAATGGGTAATTCCCTGGATCTCCATGATTGATGATACATTATCATGAGTTTTGTAATTGATGACTGTACAGCCATGTCCTGAACTACAGAAAAATAAGCAGCCTTAAGCAGTTTTCAAACCCAAGTATAGGCTAATTCTTTGAAATCTTAGTAAGAACCCACAATTTGCAGAGTATGAACCCTCCCCGTAAACTTTCTTCAAGACTTCACCAATAGAAAATAACTTTTCTTGAGCTAGCCAAGTCCAATCCCTGGCAGTGTCCCAGATGAACCAAGAAGTGGCAAAAGTGGCAAAAAAAAAAAAAAAAAAAGCTTCTAAAAGAGTCTTCCTGATAAAATTAGTTTTTTAATGTAGGATATAATGTTTTGTTCTAACTAAATATAGTTCTGCACTGCAAAAAAAAAAAAAAAGAGTCTTCCTAAGTAAAGACTATAAAAGTTTCTGGCAATTTATTGCAAAAATCTCAGAGAAATCGGCACTGCCCCTTCAGTTGCTTTAGTAACCACACAACTCCTGTAGGGCATCTTGTGACAGAAAGTAAGAAATCTGGGGGGAAGAGGAGTTTCTGCATAAATAAAAACATGAACAAGCAAAGATCGCTCATCTTCTCTCAGGAGACCCATGCCATGGGTCAGTGAGCATGCTGCTCTTATCTCTGAACACGCTCTCCCCTGATGAGAGAGGAGCAAGGACAGATGGCAACCAACTGATCTGACCCCGGACGAACCTTCACTATTTTCTGACCACAGGCATGTGGGCCCATAAACAACCTAATTTAGTGTCTTATTCTTTGGAAAGAAGTGGGGCTCATAAACAATACGGGGTATGCTGCCTTTCCTCAGACTGGAGAGAGATTTCTCCCCCTTCGCAGTCTCACAAACAATCTAGCGAGAGAAGGGGAGGGGAGGGGAAGAGAGGGGTGAAAAGAAGAGAAGAGAGGGGGGGGGGAGAGAGAGAGAGAGAGAGAAAGAGAGAGAGAGAGAGAGAGAGAGAGAGAGCACATCCTCAAACAAAATATAGTGAACCATTTGGGGGAACAATTGAATGGCTTGCCTCTGGTGTCTCTCAGAAACCTGACTACAAAGATAAATGACCAAGGAGGCTATTATATCTTAGAGACTATCTCTATCCCAAACTGGCCCCAGATGGGAAGTTCAGCACTAGGACTGTCATCCTTGGGAGAACTAGCAAACTCCAAACCTGTGTGGCTTCTTAGGGACCAGAGATAAGCATTTCTCTCTCTTTCTCTCTCTCTCCACCACCCCCCCTTCCCTCCTAGCCTTTCCTTCTTTCTCCCCTTGAATGGATTCCTATTTATAGCAACATTATGAATCACAGGTGCCTGACTGGGCTCTGCAGATAGCTAGTTCCAGCTAGTTGAAGAGGGATCTACCACCAGAGAGACATAGGCGCAAGCTGGAACCCCCAGCACAGGGGGCTCTAGGAGGTTGTTAGATTTGGTCCTATTTTCTTTTAAGAAAGGAAACACAAAACTCTACCTCCTGTGGTAGTTATACAATCTCTTGTCACTTTAAGACTTAAGACTGAAGGGGTGGAGTTTAACCTGTCAATCAGGTCACAGCGAACCATGTGGAGACCCACGGACATGGAACTACAAGATTTTCCACTAAGTGGCCTGTGATCTTCCCCCATTTGGTATTATTGCATGGATGCGTGAGTCTAAAGAGGAATTTATGGACTAGTCTTGGATATATGGGCTAATATTGGACTTATGGACTTGATCTGGACTAGACTGGGATGTTTCTCAATATACAATTGCTCCTTTATATAAAGCTCTTTCTTATACACATATGATTGTTGATGAATCTGCTCTCCAGTCTACCTTGACTAACACACCCAGAGGAACCAGAACCTGAGTTATCTGGGTTTCTCTCCAGCTTTCCTTCTGATTAGAAGCCCCTCTTCCCTGGCCCATTCACTACAATAGCCACTTTCCACCCTAGAACCACAGGTAAATAGTGCCTGCTTCTACACTGTGTAGGAATCCATTGTTATGAGCACAATAACAAAGGTCTACACTCTTCTACATAACATACAGGGTCTCAAAAAGAAGTCTGGTAGATTAAATATACCCTTCATTTACCAGAACCTCACTTACCCCAGTGAACATAACCTCTGGGACCTGTTTCCTCCAGCTCAGCCTCCTTGAACTTACCAAGTAAAATGTCATCTTTCATAACCCTCTTCTCCAACTCATTAAAAATTACTATCTGTGCTAGGTAAGGTTCAATCTGGTCGATGAACACATGTGGGATTAATTGAATTGCGGAGAGATAAATAAATTGGTGAGCCTCTCCTGTCTGGTCTATTGCTCTCTGATGGTCATACCAGTTGTGGCTATCTTAGCTAGTTCTCTGTTTCAGCTGCCAAGGCTCACTTCCTATGAAACATCTGTGAGATAAGAAACCACATGGACCTACCCAGATGCAGCCCTGGGTCCTGGAGAAGCCAGGAGACCCCTGCCAGCTCTGAGATGCTCACATGTTCACTTCATTCTGCATTTGTCATCATTGGGTGTGTTTTGTGAGTTTGAGGAGGGCTTTGTAGATAGATGATGGATTTATAGGTTAATGCCGGGCTTATGGGATTGGACTGGACTGGGTAGGAATGTTTAATGTACAATTAATTACCCTTTAGAGAAAACTCTCTCTTTTAAAATATGAGTGTTTATGAATTCTGTTTCTCCATTCTATGCAGGCTAACACACTATACTTAATGGGACGGCTTCCTATGATTCATGTCACCACTTAAAACATACTCCTGAGCACCTATACCATAATCCTTCTATGCACCCACTAAAACTACCTTCTCATATGCACACAGAACTTTTTCCAGCCTAGATGATTCTTCCCTAACCTAAAGAGCCAGACTTTCCCACCTACACATCGCAGAAGACTGCATACCACCTTAAGTTCAACACAGATGTTATGCAAACAACAGCCAACCCCAGCAGCTACCGTAAAAAAATCTGAAGTAGCAAAAGTCAGTTACCGAAGATGACCCAAACCCAATGGTTTACACAAAAAAACAGCCCTTGAATTGCCAGTAAAGGAGAAAAAAAAAAAAAGGATGCTGTTTAGGACCGTACAATAAATTAGAGGATCAATCCTGAAAACTGATGAAAAAGTAGATATACTCAAATCCTCTCACCAAAGCAAAATCTAGGTGTTCAGGAAAGATGTAGCAGACATAAAAAGGTGAATAGAAGAAGCTGAAAGATGAATCAACAATCTTGAAGATAACCAAACAGAATTCAGCAAAGGAGAGAAAGAATCAAACAAAGAAGCAAAATAGTCTGAAAAAAATGCTTGAGGATGATGTGACATTCCATAAAACAATATTCAAACTATTGGGGTACCTGAATGGCAGGAAATAAATAGACCTACAGTTAAAATAGTAAGTGAATTCTTGGAAGAAAATGTCCCAATATTACAAAGGAGGAGACAATAGCCATTCAGGAAGCAATGAGAACACCAATTAGATTAACCTTCTCCCAAACACATAAAGACATGTAATAGTCAAATTATCCTACTTCAATGAAAAGGAGAGAATAATGAGAGCAGCTAAAAAGTAGACTCAGACACATATAAAGATAGACAGGTAAAAATGACTCATACTTCTTTGCAGTGATCACACAGGAAAGAAGAAATTGGAGCAATATATTCCAAAAGTTGAAAGACAGCAACTTCAATCAAATATTCCTTTATCCAGCAAATTTATCAAGTTTCAAGGAGAAATAAAAGTTTTCTCAAATACAAAAACACTGTAGAGAATTGTAAAAACAAAAAATACTTTCCAGTTGTATATGAGCAGAAAAACCAACAATTGCACAACATACAAACATGAAACCACCACAGGTGTATTAGTCTGGGTAGACTAGGGAAACAAAATTCATAGAAACACATATGCATATAAGGGAAAGGTTTATATAAAAGAGCAACTGTACATTAAGAAAACATTCCAGTCCAGTCCAGTTCAAGGTCGTAAGTCTGATATTAGCCCATATGTCCGATACCAATCCATAAGTCCTCTTCAGACTCACAAAGCACATGTAATGACACCAGGACAATCGCAGGCCAGTGGATGCAGAGTCTTGTGTATCCAGTGGTGGTAGAAGCATCTCAGCTCTGGCAGGAGTCTCCATGTGGCTCTTCCAGCTTCAGCGGTCTGGTTCCATCAGGGTAAGCCCATGTAGCTTCTCCTCTGGGATGTCTCACAAGGAGCCTGCCTTGTGTCTTTTCAGTAGAGTGGCTTCAAGAAACTGAGTCGTAAGTGTCACCTCTAAGAGGAAATACTGCAGAATTTCCCAGAATTCTCAGGAGAAAACCATGCCCACACAGAGGTCTAATTGGCTATCTCCAAATTGACAGGATAGACTCCACCCCTGCACTCCCAATCCTGAAATTGACACAAGAGTACATGACTGCTACACAGGTATAACACTATCCAGAAAACAACACACTGAAAACAGTATCCAAAGCATTACAGATCCAATGGCGAAATAAAGACAAGAGCAAATTCCACACATTCACAAACACACAAAGACACACGCACACACACACACCACCCTATAAAAGGGGAAGAAAGGAAAATACCAAAGAAGTTGTGATAAGTAGGTTTATTGTGTCAAAATGCCCAGTGAAGATAGGGAGATTTGTTGTGCTCACATGGCCAATGAACACATGTGGGATTAATTGAAGGGCTGAGCAATAAAGGGCTCGATCAATCTCACCTTGCTCTCTCTTGCTCTTGGACCTTTGGACCAGTGTACAACCGGCTGTCTTGCTTGTTCTGTGCATCCATTGGCAAGCTACACTACCTGTGGGACACCTAATCTGTGGACTGTATTGCTGTAAATTGTCGTTCCTTCAAGCCCTGATTTGCCACACTACTGGAATATGCATCTCTTGAGCTGGGGACTATGGGGCCCTGCTATCTAGCTAACTGTTGGTGACCCGCCTTGCTGTTTGCTTCCTGTGGATGGTTACCCTGAATTGCTCTACAGAAGACTACCTGGTGACCCTCAAGACTTGAAAGACTGCCAGTGTCTCACAGCTGTCTCATGGAAGTGTGTTGCACTGAGCCATTCATACTGCTTTATAGACTGTTTATTTCTTAAGTTTTATATATATATATATATATGTATAATTATCAGTGTCCTGGTTTTGTTTTTCTAGAGAACCCTGTCTAACATACAAGTAGTATGAGATGACAACAAATAATCTACATTTAGATTTAATGTTACTGGTTTTAAATCACCTATCAAAACACAGAGAGTAGCAAACTGGATTAGAGAACAAAACCCATCATTCTGCTGCCTTCAAAAGACACATTTCAAACTCACAGACAAAAATAGAGTCAAAGCGTGGCAGTTATATAATCTCGTGTCAACTTATGAAGGGTGGAGTCTAGCCTGTCAATCAGGTCACAGCTCATTTGGGGGTACCACGGAGATATATAGTTCACTGGAGGCTAGATACATTCAGACTCTCAGATTTTTCTTTCTGCCAACAAGAAACATGGGGTTATGTTAGAGTCCTGGAGCTGGAGGAGCCATATGGAGACCCCTGTCAGCGTTGAGATGCTTCCACCGCCACTGGATTCGCAAGACCTTTCTACCCCATGGCTTGTGATCTTTCTGTATTTGGCATTATGGTATACGTTTCATGAGTCTGAAAAGGAATTTATAGATTGTTTTGGACATATGGGCTGATATCAGGCTTGTGGATTTGAATTGGAGTGAACTTTGATGTTTTCTCAATATACAACTGCTCTTTGATATAAAAGGTTCTCTTACACACATATGTTTTTCCCTGGATTTGTTTCTCTAGTCTGGCGGACTAACACACAAAGGATACCAGATTAACACACAAAGGATGGCAAAAAATATACCAGGCTATTGACAATTAAAAACCAGAGGTGGCAATACTAATTTCTGACAAAATAGACTTCAAGGTACATGACATAACAAGTGATAAGAATGAGCATTATATAATGTTCAAGGGATCACTAGACCAAGAACTCATAAACATAGTAAACAAATATACACCCAAGAAAGATCCTTGGAATTCATCAACCAAATCCTCAAAGAGATAAAAGAGAAATCACTCTATCGATAATAATAGTAGGTGATTCCAATACACCACTCTCCAAAAAAAAAAAATAGATCAACAGGTAAGACACTCAATAAAGAAACTGAAGAGCTGAACAATACAATTGACCAACTCAACCTGCTAGACATTTTCAGAGCTCTCCAACAAACATCAGAAAAGTACACAATCTTCCATAATGCACACTGCTCATATCTGAAAATAGACTACGTGTTGGGACACATGGCAAGCTTGAGAAAATCCCAACACATGGAAGTCATTCAAACACTTTCTCTGACCACAACACCATAAAGCTGGAAATCAGCAACAGAAAGAACAAGAAACCAAAGACAAACACTTGGAGGTTCAATAAAACACCTCTCAAAAAAGAATGGGTAGTAACCCAAATTAGGAAGCTCCTAGAAGCCAATTAGATGTTTGCTTTCCTATGTGCATTGCAGCACAGTTCACAATAGCAAGAACCTGGAAAAATCCCAAGTTCCCGTTAATAGAAGAATGGACAAAAAAACCTCTTATACATACACACAATATAATACTACACATTCCTAAAAAACATTGATGAAACGATGAAACATCTGAAGTTGGGGAGCCCTCTGGAAGACATTCTGCTAGTGAAGTTAATCAAGCACAAAAGGACAAATACTGTATGAGTCCACTGTGTATGAGAACACTGTGGTAGAATGGACACAAGATCAAACTTGTAGGGTATCCATTCTTTTTGGTTGAAACCACACAGCCTGCTAAAAAGCTGGCTGGACCAGTGCCAGTGAATCACATCATCTGCTCCAGGTAAGAATAGTAAAGGTCCCTTGGCCGAAGGGTGTCTCATGACAGTTGGGATCAAATAGTTGGGGGAGGGAGGTGAGGTGATGCTGTTCGCTGAGTGATTGCCGTGTGAATCTGGAGTGAGGTCTCTTCACAGGAGAGGAGAACGGTTTTTTCAGAGGGATGAGGCTTACTGATGGGCGGGGCAGCACAGGAGAGGGGAGGGAGAAAGGTCCCTTTGGTGGGAACATAGGGGCATGTGTGTTGGTGGGAGGGGAGGGAGGAATAACCTCCAGGCTGGGGAGTAGAGACCAAGGATGCTTTTGAAAACATTCGGTGGGGAGGGTCTTTTGTGGGGGGTGCAGCAGGTGAGCAAAATTAAACTAGGGCCTCTGGAGGTATTCCAGGAACCCAGGCCAGGGGCAGTGGAACAATGGGACACTGAATCCTGGATCTTCCGGGAACAGGGCGTTCTCCAGCGGTTGCATCAGTGAGATCCCACTGGGGGAACTCCACTGGGGGAATTGGACTGTACTTCAAACACCCTTGTAACCTGAGGACTGGAGCCTGAGCTAGCAGAAGACAAGTGAACCAAGAGTGATGTGCTGGTAGTTGGCAGACAGGCACGGTCTTGCTACATGAACATGCCCTGTTTGCAGTTTTAAGATATGTACTATTCTGGCAATCCTGTCATGGGCATTCTGCTATAAGTTTCTTATTTTTGTTCATATTAGGATGTATTCCAGAGGTGCATCGCCATCAGGGATCACCCTCTTGAAGTTGTGTGGTGTTTTCTGGTTTTTTGGTAAACGAAACCTAGAGAAAGCAAATATAAAAAGTTTCAGGGCGAGTGGGGTGGTTATAGAGTGATGGGGGAAGAGGTCAAGAAATCCAGGAAGAAAAAGTATGTTTGGGGACTGATTATGGAAGCAATCGTACAGTTCTGTTTGACAAGATTGAACCATGGAATGATATGACATCTGTATTAACTCCCACATTACAGTGGATTTTTAAGAAGCATATATAGGAATGGGCTTGAGACTCAAACTAAATCCTAGCTCTAGCTTAATTAAGAACATTTAGTTCTCATATCATGGCCCTGCTTGATACTTGCCCTCAGGAATGGAAGGGACATAGAAGATATGGGTGCTGTAGCAAAATGTTGCAAAGAATTTAGATGGTGCCCTGCTACCAGATAAAATAGCATCTGGTGTCTTAAAGGCCTATCTGCAAACAAGCAACCATCTAACTGAGACGTTAACTAAATCCGCACAGAGAAGCACACCATCATCAGTCTCTGAAGGATTGTAAATCATATAACCTGAAGTGTACAGTGAGGGGAGAATGTAAAGGAGAGACGATGTCAGGGTTTCCATGTAGAAAAACGTTTGGAAACTGTGGTAGCAATTGTACAAGTCTACTTGCTGTGGTTGAAATATGGAATGACATGCTGTATGTGTTAAATCCCAACAACATTTTAAAAACTTTAAAAAAAGAAAGAAAACATTGTAACTCGAACAATTTTTAAATGGGTCCATAGGAATAGAGGAAAGAATTAGGAGGCAAAGGACATTTATAGAGGCCTACCTATAGGTATGTACATATGTAAATATATTTATATGTGATGGGGAAATAGATCTATGTGCATACATTTAGAGGTTTAGTATTTAGGTAACACCTTCTTACCCTTCAGATGGCTCTATGTATGCCTGGTAGAGGGCAAACCTGGTCAGTCTCCTGGTTGTGGTTCCATACACTTGTTTGCCTGGCTCTAGCACACATGGGCGCCAAAGACTTATTACATTATTGCAAGCTAGCCAATCTCCGTGGAGGGTCACAACCCCTTCCTATTTGCATAGTCCTACCCAGTCATTTGATGAGGCATCCGTGCAAAGACTATTTCTGGAAAAGCCATAATACTCCAATTTATAGCACTGAAGACAGAGAGATACGCAGAGAGATAAAATGATACCCCTGTGATAAGAAGGATTATATCCAAAAAAAAAAAAAAGAAGGATTATATCCATGTTACTTTTTTTTTTTTTCAAAAAGACAAAACTGGGGTGAATTGGAGAGAATCAGATGGAAGTGAGCCATCTCTGGGCATTCATGTTTCACTACTCCAAAAATAAAATAACGCTCAAACAGTCACAACTTGGGGGGCGGGGAGGAAGGTGTACTCCTGGCATACAGAGGGAGAAGCAAGAGATGATGTGAAAGGCCCTACAATGCATAAGGCTGCCCTCCACGATGGATAATTATCCAGTTCAAAGTATCAATAAGATGATGTGGTTAGAACCCTGTCACAAGAAAGGGCACAGGAGGCAGTAGTGAAGTTTGCTGTTTCCAAACTTGGTCTAATTTTTAAAACCTGAATATTCTTTTCCCTCCTCTAATGATTGCCTCTAGTCCTGTATTCCAAGGCTGCAGAATCTGGCACACACGGGGTTTTCAAATGCATTGCTGCAATTTGTCAGGGCCATGGCCTATACCAGACTGTGAGTGCTGGGCTCTTTGTAAACACTAGAATCTGGCAATCATTGTCCATCTTTGCTGCCTTCTCTGCACCGACCTTGAGGCCACGTGCCAGGAACGGCCACTTTTCTAGTCACTGAAGCGGTTCTAGCTGTCGGCGGGACTGGACTGAAAATGGCCAGAGTGAAGAGGCACTTCACCGGACCCTGGATGTCCTAGAGAAGTGCGTGTCTGCCCCGAGGCCCAGAACACAGCTCAGATCGGGATCCGGGTAGGGGTCGGCCCTGAGCCCTTGGTGAGGGGCCAAGTTCGGGGACCGCCACTGCACGGAGCCTCTCCTCCACCTGGCTGTGGTCCGGGCTGGGAGGCGGCCCAGTGGGTCCCCACCCTCCCGCGCCTCGCCCCGCCCGCCGGCTCGCCGGCCTGTACTTGAAGCCCAGGGCGACTCGCACGCCGACTTCCTGCTGCTCTCGGCCCGCGCCGCCTCGCCCGACCGCTGGAACATCGGGGTAGGTGTCCACCGGGGGTCCCCGCGCTCTCCTCAGCGCCAGGGAGGCCGCCAAAGCTCTCCGTCCCCCTCCTCCCCCCTTACCCCCCGCGCGCCCTTCCTCCCGCGTACGGGCTCGGGGGGGGGGGGGGGGGGGCGCCGCGCACGGAGTCTGCTGGCTGCGAGGCGGGGTGCGGCTGGGGTTCCGCTCCAGGCCCGGGGGACGCGAGGACCCGGCGCTGCCCAGAGAGTGCGCGCGGCCACCCCCGAGTGCCCACCCCAGAAGGAGGCGGCGGCGCGCACGGGGAGCGTGCGACGCGGCGGCGGCGGCGCGCATGGGGAGCGCGCGGAGCGTCCCGGACTGCTGCGCGGGGCTGCCCACGCACAGGTGACCCCCGGGCCGCGGCCCGTGCGCTCCGGCTCGCGGGGAGCAGGCGTTGGCGCCCGTGTGCCCGGCGGCGGCGGCGGCGGCGGCGGCACCGGGCTGGCCCAGTCCCTCTGCCCACACCGGCCTCCTGGAAGGCGGCGTCCCCGCCGTGCCCCGCCCTCCCTGGCCTGAGAGCCACTTCAGATCTTGTTGTCGCTGCTTTTTGATCAGATTTGGTGTCTGAGAGGCGAACGGGTAAATCATATTTAGACTTTCTGAACTAGACAAGAAATGGACACTTTCTTTTTCTCCCAACCCCCCCCCCCCCCCCCAAAAAAAAGAAACTCAATGGAAATCTGGATGTCTGGAATCTGATGCTCTGGGGAACAGTCACCCGCTGGGCGGAGGCTGGGTCAGGAGTTGACACTTCTGTTTTTTAGACCCTCTTGGGGTGCGCTCACAGGAAAACGGCCGGAGGCCGTGGGATTCACCTTGGTGACGTTGTAGACTGGAAGGACGGCTAAATAACTTCTGCGGTAAAGTCCTGGGGCTTGTCATGTCTCTGGGGCTAAATGATGTGGTTCGCAGGAATTACTGCCGCTGACAGTGTACACGGGATGGAGTAGTGTCTCATGGTTCCTGGCAACTATGTCATAGTCAGCCACATAAGTATTTAGAATTAAATAAGAACAGTTCCAATCCAGGGCATTTTAATTGCAATCCAATGTATCATAGTTAACACCGTGCAATAACAGAATAGTGTCATTGAAAAGCCGAGTGAATGGAATCTTTCTCACATACATTAAGGGCAGCCTACAGTGCACCAAATGTATGTTGTGAGGTACCACAGAAGGGAAGACTTTCCATTTCCAAGCTTGCTGGATCTGGGATTAGGCCTAGACATCCAGAGATAGAAAACAATGTACTATTCTATGTACCGTTTATTGAATGCCCACTGTAAGCCAGGTATGATCATATTTGATCCTCATACTGAATTTATGAAGTAGAGGAAATCACCTGTGTATGCCATTGCTACTCTGAGAAGTTACACAGCACACACACACACACACACACACACACACACCCACACACGGGTGTACCCGCTACGTCAAGGAAAATACAAGCAGTGACAAAGCAGGAACCCAAGTCTCCAGGCTTATCTTTCAGGGGCAAATTGATGTAGAAAATTACCCACTCAACCAATTCCATTCAGTAGAGTCTAATTCAGCAGACCCTTTGTAAGGGTTCTGAGACTGTAGATTTTAAGGAGGCAGACAGTCATCTTTCCCTTGTGGAGGAGCTGGTGCATTTGAACTGCTGATTTACAGTTAGCAATGTAACGTTTGATTCACAGTGACACCTGTGCTCCTTCTATAGGAAATGAAGATATCTTTAGTACAAGAAAGCAAGAAGTCCAATTAAACAGTGACGCCTTCAAAAATCCTTAAGATTTAATACATTGAATAAAACTGAATTATCAACATTTGCTGGTGATGTTTTCCAGGAAAAATTAAGATGGTGCTAGGCTAGATTTGTTCTTGATGCTCAAGATTTTGTTTATAATTAAATGCTCTTTGTTTTACAAGGTGTACTACTTGTAAAGCAATGAATATTTTGAAAGGCACAATGACTTTTGTGTATGTATATAGTGTATATGTACATGTTGCACAGGGAGCCTGGGTGGTATAGTGGATTATAAGGATAGCAGTTTGAAATCACTAACTGCAATGTGGGAGAAAGATGGGGCTCTTTACTCTGATAAATATTTAAAGTCTCAGAAATCCACATGGTTGATATAAATTTGAATCAACTCAAGAGCAGTGAGTTTTGGGTTCATAATATCTTGTATATAATACCTTTCCGTTTCAGCAAAGCTAAAGAAGTAAGTGAAAGAAGGAGGTTCTTGGAAAGCCAATTTGAGCATTGGACTTGCAGGGTAATCTTCTGTAAAATATGTTTTTTATTACAGATAACCTCACTGAATTGAAAATGTAAAAAGTTACATAAAGTACAAAAACTGCATTAGATTGCTTATAATTTTCTCTGACACTTGGAAAATCTTGGTAAATAGTCAGCTGTTTAAATTTGAATTTTTTTTAAAAGGATTATTATCACTGTAATCTTTTTATGACTATGGAGGATTTATTATTGCAAAGTGACCGTGGAAAAGGCTTTATATAATAGTGGCAGATTGTTTTCAGTTCACATTTCAGGACAGACAAGTAGAATAGTAATTAGTGGTATTTAATACTTGCCCATATATGTCACACTTAAAAGAGGAATCGGGTGATAGCTGATGAAAATAACTGAAAAATCAAATTATCAGTTTATTCTGTACATAAAAATAGTTTGGGAAGTCATGGCCATCATGTATTTATCTCCTTTCTGTGCAAAACCCTGGTTTTCAGCTGATTTTCAGGGACAGAAATTAGCCGCCCAAAGCAAGATTCACTCTCAGTGTCTATGGATGGAGAACACCCTGGGAAAAGCTGGCAGTCTCCCTGTTGAATGCGGTTGTCTGGAAAGGGAGGGGCGAAGTGCAGGCTGAAAAACAGGCGGCCACGGCAGGGACCCCTGAGTCTTGGTAGACTGTGTACAGAGTTGTTTGACCTCGATCGCCATCCCCCATCCTAGCTGCCAGGAAAATCACTCTTCCCAGTGGTATAGTCTTTCACCCCAAGGGAACCGATGCTAAGAACTGAGCGACCCACTTCAGATAATGTTGATCCTAGGGGTGGGGGCAGGGGGGCGGGCCGGGGAGGAACATCCCTCTTAAAAGCAAGAATTCTGGACTGAGAGTCCCTTGAGCCCCAGCCTGCCTGCTTTTAGAGGCCAGCATCAGACCAGAGGGCTCCTCCATTTGCTGCTTAAAATCAAACCAAAACGACAACATAAAACACCCAAACTCAGTGCCGTTGCCACCTAGGAGGCGGTGTAGTGGTTAGGCAATGGGCTCGGATGCACAAGCTCCAAAGTGTGAAGCCATTAATGGCTGCAAGGGAGAGAGATGGGACTCTCTGGTAAAGAATTTCAGTTTTGGAAACTCATAGGGGCAGTTCTGCTTTGCCCTATAGGGTTCTATTATGAGTCGGCTTGGACTTGATGGCAGTGAGTTTGAGGGCAGCTAGAACTGCTCTTTAGAAAAGTTGAGTCTCTTCTTTCTCTTTCAGAATGGGGAATGCTTTCCAACTGTTGACCTTTTGGTTAGCACCCCAGCGCCTAGCCACAGTGACACCAGAGCTCGCATTCGCTGGTTCCACAACAGTAAAACTATTCCTTGGATCACCTTTCGGTGAGGCCCCAGCTCATGTTTCCTGCCTTTGCAAATAGAATTTCTTATCATTAAGTAGGAACTGAGCTCTCAGGATTGTCAGACATTTGTGGAGAGTCTACCTATGAAAGGGAGGTATTTTTAAGAAAAGAAAAGAAAGGGAGGTAATCAAAGAAGCTAACTCAGACCCCAGTGACAAGAGCCAGAGAGAGAGAGAGATACAATGCAAGAACAGCAGACAGCACAATTAAAGTATATGTGATGTTCCCAGAGGAATTAGAACAGGCTATGAAGAAAGAACAATGAGCAAGAAAGATCCTTGAACATGAAAAATGTTTCATTGGAAGAGTGAAGGGAGGCAAGAGATGGAGCATGAATAAGAGGACCAGAACAATTAGAACAAAGTTTTATAAGCAGGGAGATAAACTCAATTTCTTATCTTGTTCCTTCTGGGGACTAGCTTCATAGAAGAAAGACACGTAGTCTAGGTCCTCAAAGTTTTACAACCTTGAAGAGATTCCTTATGAATCAGAATTGACTCACCAACAGTGACTTGGGGTTTGGGAATGTTTTATCAAGTATTGATGACATCTGTTGATCTTAATTTTTAAAAGATAATCTTTGTTATATCAGGGCGGTAGCATTTCCTAGTTGATTTAAAGACTTTCATCAGGAATGAACACTTCAGTCATGTAATGATTAACATACTCTCCGCTATCACTGCATATCACGGGCATAGTTGATTATTGCTTCCTCGTTATTTATGTGAAGCATGAATATCATTTGACCCATCGGGCTACCAATCACTTTCAGCTGGAAAGTGGCATGCTATCAGTGGCTTTCCTGTGGCCTTTTGGCAGTTATCTAGTTCTTGCTCATCTTTTGGAGTCCTGGCCATGATGGCGTCCTAGAGATGGGAGTGCTTCCAGAGCCTCTGGTGCACTCATTCCCCTTCTCCTACAAGTAGGTCATTGCTACCAGAAAGCAAGTGTTCATGGTCCCACAGCCAGGCTTAGAACCCTTTCTCTCCTTCCTGATGTGGGCCTTTTCTTTGAATGGCCTGCTTTGTTTTGATTACTTCCATGCTTGAAAAAGAAGTCTAAAACTGTTGAAGAACTATTGGTCTTTTCGTTTCAGTTCCCTTTGCACAGTGAGGTTGTTAGATGTGATTTCAACCCCAACCTCAAATAGTTTGCCCTCTTCTTGCCAGGCTAGTCCCTGCCTAAGGGTGCATCTTCAGTGTGCCACAGAAGGCTCTCTGACTGTGGGAGGTCTGTGACAACAGCAACAAAAGCTCTGTCAAAAAGTAAATTGGGGCTGAGCCCCGATGGCGTAGTGGTTGTGCGCGGGACTACGGCCCACTGGGATGGAGGTTCAATTCCCACTCACGGGAGCAAAGGCTGGGCCTCCTACTCCCACCACCAGGGCAGTGATGCCTAAAAAAAAATAAAAAAAAAAAGTAAATTGGAGTCTCTGTTACCATTAAAGCCAAGAGACTTATTGAAGGAATAGAAACATCAAGCAGCTTTCTGTGAGAGGAATTTTTCAGGAACTTGCAAGGTAAAATTCTCATTGGTTACCATTTACAAAATCATGCTTCATCCGAACTAGCCAAATCTGAGATTCCTCAAGCATTGTTTTGCTCATCATGAAGTTTGCATGAATGTTTTGCTCATCTTTGGATATTTGGGGCAATCCTGAGTGAGTACTCCTCTTGGGGACCAGAAATACTCTTCTTGATCCTGTGAGAGGGGAGGGGACCCCTGCAGCATTCTGGCTGGCTAGCCCACTTTGAGAGTTTGTTTAGACTGAATAGTTGGCTCAAAACAACAAAAGTGGGGTTCAGCCTGCATTTTTAGTGAAGGTGTCTTCTTATGCCAAACAGCTCAATTTTTAAGGCCCCTACACACGTCCGTGACCAGAGACAGAGCACTTTATTAATGGCATTTCTTTCTTTTAAAAAAAAAAATCATTTTTAGGGCTGAGCCCCAGTGGTGTAGTGGTTGTGCGTGGGATTGCAGCCCACTGGGATGGAGGTTCAATTCCGGCAGTGGGGCTGGGCCTCCTACTCCCACTGCCCGAAAGCAGAGATGCCCCCCACCCCCCAAAAAAAATCATTTTTAGCTGAGTCCTGGTGGCACAGTGGTTGTGTGCAGGACTGTGGCCCACAGGGTTGATGGTCCAAATCCAGCAGCTCTCCAGGAGCAAGGCTGGGCATCCTACTCCTACCAGGATAGTGATGTGAGGGGAAAAAAATCATTTTATTGAGAGCTCTTACAGCTCTTATCACAGTCCATGCACACATCCATTGTGTCATGCACATTTGTATATACCGGTCTGTTGCCATCATCATTTTCAAAATATTTCCTTTCTATTTGAGTCCTTGGTATCAGCTCATCCCCTCACCCTCCCACTCTCCCTCCCTCATGAGCCCTTGATAATTTATCTTTTTTTTTCATGTCTAACACTGACCGATGTCTCTCTTCACCCACTTTTCTGTTGTCCATCCCCCTGAGAGGGGGGTTATATGTCAATCATTATGATTAGTTCCCTCTTTTTCTCTGCCCCCTTCTTCCCCTTCCCTTCCTGGTATCTCTACTTTCATAATTCGTCCTGAGGGGTTTATCTGTCGTGGGTTCCCTGTTTCAAGCTTTTATCTGTACCAGTGTATGTAGTCTCATCTATCCAAATTAGCAAGGTAGAATTCGGGTCATGATAGTGGGGGGTAGGGGGGCAGGGGGAAGCATTAAAGAACTAGAGGAAAGTTGTGCTTCATCAGTGCTATACTGCACCCTGACTGGCTCATCTCTTCCTTATGACCCTTCTGTAAGGGGATGGCCAATTTTCTACAGATGGGCTTAGGGTCTCCACTCATTAATGGCATTTCTTAAGATTGAAATGAGTATTTGAGTATTAGTATTCCTTTGAGAGTTGAGAGCAAAAAACATGCAGATGCTGCCATAGACTTTGGGTGGGGGGTTATGTTAGTCCAGGTAGATTAGAGAAACGAATCCACAGACACTTCCATGTGTTTCAGAAAGAGTCTTACATACAAGAGCAACTGTACATCACGAAAACATCCCAGTCCAATCCAAGGTCATAAGTCCAATATTAGCTCATATGTCCAATCCCAATCCGTAAGTCCCCTTCAGATTCACAAAGCACATATAAGACAATCACAGGCCAGTGGGTACAGAGTCTTGTGTATCCAGTGGCACTGGCAGAGGTCTCTTTCTGTGGCTGCTCTAGCATCTCAGCACTGGCAGGAGTCTCTACGTGGCTTTTCTGGCATTCGATATCTGGTTCCATCAGCGTCAACCCATGTGGCTTCTCCTCTGGGATGTCTCACAGGAAGTCAGCCTTGTGTCTTGTCAGTAGAGTGTCTCCAAGGGACGTGAGTCTCTCACCTCCAATGGGGGAAATATGGCCAGATTCCCCAGAATTCTCAGGAGAAAGCCATGCCCAGACCGAGGTCTCATTAGCTATCTCCAGATTGACAGGCTAGACTCCACCCCTACCCTCTTAATCCTCAAATTGACACCAGATTAGGTGGCTGCCACAGGAGTGGAGGGTATTGGACCTTTCCATGATCAACATGACTGGTAACAAACCAGACCACCAAAGCTCTGTTCTTTGTGTGCATCTTTCAGTCTAGGGTCCAAGTCTAGGGAGACATCCCTGTCACCAGCTCGAGAAGGCCTGGTGTAGCAGGGAATCTTCAGGTCCTTGTTTGTTGCAGAAACATGCATGACTGTGTTTCATGCTTAGAGGAATGATGTCTTTTCTTCAGTCTTCATTCAGAAGTTTTTCTTTTTCTACATGTTCAGAAAATATTTTCAATGAAAGCTGACTTTATGTCAATACTCCAATAAATTTAGTAAACTCTAACTTCTGCAAACCAAGTGCCCAGAATTTAAGCTCTAATGTACTTTGAAATGATTGAACCAGCCTCTCCCAAACCAAACTCACTGCCATCGAGTTCATTCAGACTCCTAACAAAGCTGTACCTCTTTCTGGGCACCTACACGCTCAACTTTCTCCCAAGAAGCAGCTGGCGAGTTTAACCCCCTGAATACACTGTTAGCAGCTCAACACTGTCACAGTAATTGATTAGATGCATAGCAACCAGTGCTCCTGGAACCAACCCCTTCTCACAATATACACTTCCTCACAATCGCCCTCACTGGTTGCATGCAACCATTGAAATCATTGAAAAGACTAGCAGCAGTACTTCACAGCGTGGGTCATCCCCCAAAGTTAAAGACAGAATGAGACACTGGAACTCTCCAGGAGGGCTGCAAAAACACCTTATCCTGAATTGTGGGCTATCGTACAAAAGTTTTTACTTCTCAAGGGGGTGCTGAGTATTTTTTTTCCCCCTGAAAAGGGAGTGGTGGGTCAAATAAGTTAGGGATTCCATGGTTTAGAGCTTTCCCCTGAACTAAGGAACCCACCCAGTGCCATTGAATTGATTCCAACTCCTCGTGGCCATAAGGCAGGGCATAGAACTATTCCTTAGATTGGCTGACACTGTCAATCATAACCAGAGCAGACCATCTCATCTTTCTGGTGGGTTTGATCCACAAACCTTGTGGTTAGCAGTCCTGCGCTAAATAAAGGCCATATGTACTTGTTCTGGGTTCCTTCCTTAAAGGCACATTAGAAAGAAATCCCATTTGTAACCCAGCGATTGCCTGTGTGTGTGTTTTATTGTACTTTCATAAAAATCGGTAGTCAGTATGGGAAGTATCAAAGCCAGAAATGCCTTATACCCCAACTAGATCTGTATGCTGAGCAGATTGGACAAGCTGGACTGTGTGAAGAAGAACATGGCATCAGGACTGAAGGGAGGCTTGTGAACAACATGCCATAGGCAGATGGCATTACCTTTCTTGCTGAGACTGAGGAGGACCTGAAGCACTTGCTAATGAGGATCAAGGATTGCAACCTTCAAGGTGCCGTACAACTTAATTTCAAGAAAACCAAAATCCTCACAGCTGCACCAAGAGGTCACCTCATGATAAGTAGAGAAAAGATCGATGTTGTCAAGGATTTTATCCTGCTTGCATCCACAATCAATGCTCAGAGAAGCAGCAGTCAAGGAATCAAAAGACCCATTGCATTGGGAAAATCCAGTGCATGAGACCTCATTAGAGTATTGAAAATCAAGGCTTTTACTTTGACTAAGGTGTGCCTGACCCAATTGTGATATTTTTCAATTGCCTTTTGTGCATGTGAAAGTTGGTCACTGAATGAGCCAGACCAAAGATAAGCAATGCAGTTGAATTATGTGCTGATGAAGAATATTGAAAATACCATGGCCTACCAAAGAACCAACAAGTATGTCTTAGAAGAGTACTCCTTAGAAGCAAGAATGGCAAGACTCCATCTTCCATACTTTGGTGGTGTTATCAGGAGAGACTGACTCACTGCCATTGAGTCAATGCTGATAGCAACTTCTTGTGAGTTCCAGAGGTTATAACTGGTTATGGGAATAGAAAGCCCAGTCTTTGTCCTTAGAACTGCTGGGGGTTTCAAACTGTCAACCATGTGCGTTGCAGCCCTACTTTAAATCATCACCCAGACCCCTGGAAATGGATATCAAACTTGGTAAAGTACTGAGCAGTAAAGTACTAGAGGTTCAATTCCAGCTCACAGGAGCAAAGGCTGAGCCTCCTACTCCCACCACCAGAGGGCTGTGATGCAAAAAAAAAAAAAAAGAAGGAAGACTTTCACCAAGATGGAGTGACATAATAGCTGCAATGATGTGCTTAAACATGAAAAATGATTGTGAGGCTGACACAGAACTGGGCATCCTTTGTTGTAGATGAGTCACTATGAGTCATAACAGTGATTTCTTTGTCTTTCCCTTTCTTCACCTTCACAAAAATATCATTGCCCGTTTCCTGTTTCCCTTGCTCTTTGGTCCCCCATATACTTTTGACTGAGTCATTGGTGGGAAGGCCCCAACCCAGGAAGTATTCCTCTGGTAAATAATGTTACAAGCTATCGGAGCGAGTGCTCTGTTCTGCACAGAGCTCACCTACCCACCCAGCCTGCTCTGCTGCACCTGTCGACTTTGTGCCTAACTGGGCTGATAGGAGACCTCTTGTGCTGTCGCTCATATTCCAGCTCTTCCTTGAGCAGTAGTTGAAAGGCAGAGCATTGGCCAGAGTTCGACCTTCCAGCTTTGCTTCTGGTTCCCATTTGGTTTTTGTTGTTGTTGTTGTTGTTTCTTTTTCCCAATGATTTCATTGGAGTTCTTACAGCTCTTATAACATTCACTACATTGGTTGTATCAAGCATATTTGTACACATGTTGCCATATTCATTTCTAAATTTTTCTACTTGAGCCCTTGGTATAAGCTCCTCTTCCCCCTCTCCCCCTTTTTTAATGAATCATTTTATTGGGGACTCATACAACTCCCATCACAAGCCATACATACATCAATTGTATGCAGGCCACACTTGTTGCCATCGTGACTCTCAAAACATCCTCCCTCCACTTAGGCCCCCAGTACCAGCTCCCCACATTTCCCTCCCCTCCCCCATAAACCCTTAATAATTTACAAATTGTTATTACTTTTTCATATCATGCACTCTTGAATGTGTCCACTCACTTCCCTGTTGTCCATGCCTCAGGGAGGAGGTTATAGGTAGATCCCTAAGATTGGTTCCCCCTTTCTATTCCACCCTCCCTCCACCCTCCTGGTATCACCACTCCCACCCCTAGTCCTGAGGGAATCATCTATCCTAAATTCCCCATGTTTGCAACTCCAGTGTACATCCCCTGTTGCAGCTGGATTTGCCTGGTGGAATTGGGATCATGATGGTGAGAGGAAGCATTTGTAAGACAGGTGGTTTACAGTGGGCATCTTTGAAAACCTGTTCTGCTTTAACATTTTATGACTCTCTGGTTCCCAGCTCTGTGAGACACTGCCACCACACCCTGACCCTGATGGTCTAGCTGCAATCCTGATAGAACACCTGTCTGACTCTTGAGACATTTGGTTTCTGAGGCTGCCATTTAGACAGCGAGGTCAGCTGCCCACGCTGACTGTGGGACAAGGATATCGCCGGAAATGCTGGTGTATGACTGAGCCACTTGTTGAGCTTCAGAAAGGAGCAAGGTCTGGGCTGTGGGTGGCAGGAGGGCCTGAGACAGGACCTGGGCTTGGACTGTGACACACACAGAAGCTTTGCAAATGCAGAATTGAGGGCCAAGGGTGCTTGTTTTTAAGGCTTTCATACATCTTTTCATGTGGTTGGAATTTTCTTTTAAGAACAGGTTATCTTTAGAGTAAGGTCCTTTCTCTCAACATTATAAAGAAATCCAACTACCTTTTCTTGTGTGGTTTTGTAATTGAAGTGGTCACATTGAATTAATTTCAAATGACAAAATAGTATGTATAAGCTATAACTAAGCAGGCAATATAGATATGTAAGCAACAAACGCCTTCTCTAACACTGTTCCCAAGAAACAACTGAAGAGGATACTTACATATGTTTCTTTCCATATTTTCTCTATGTACACAAATAAGTACAGATATAAGTACCCCGGGTTTATTCTTCCTCGCTCTCTTTTTAGCCAATATAGAATCCTACTATAAACACTGCTACTCAATTTTTTCTGCTAATATTAAAGGCATAACATGTAACTTGAGGGCTAAAAGAATTGTGTGTTTACCACTTTGCTCAGTGAACTAACAAATAGAATGGCATGCTTAGCTGTGGAAAATTATGTTTACACTCTATTGTTTGTATATCCATTATTTTAGGTGTACCAGTATGGACACGATATCAGAAGCAAACAGCACCTTTGCCTTGAGCCTTTTGCAGAAGCTGTGTGAGAACAACTCCAAAAATGTGTTTTTTTCACCCATGAGCATCTCCTCTGCTCTGGCCATGGTCTGGATGGGAGCCAAAGGAAACACCGCCCTCCAGATGAGCCAGGTAACTAAAACCACTTCAAGGCAACAGTAAATAGCCTTACCTTATCAGATGAGCTGGCCCTTGACCTTTCAGAGCCTTAGACCATCACCGTGTTTGTCTGGTTTGACTAGAGAAACAAATCCCTAGAGACTCGTGTGTAAGAAAGAACTTTATATACAAAAGCAATTGAATATGGAGAAAACATTCCAGCCCAGTCCAGATCAAGTCCATTTCTCAAAGTCAGGGAAGCTTGTCGATGTGTTCTTACTCTGTTTTGATTTCAGGCACTTTCTTTAAATAAAAGCCCAGGTGGCAGTGGAGATGTTCACCAAGGTTTCCAGTTGCTTCTCAATGAAGTTAACAAAACTGACACACAGTACGTGCTCAGGACGGCCAATGGGCTCTTTGGAGAAAAGACCTGCGATTTCCTCTCGGTAAGTGACTCTTGTTTTTCCCAAAGGAATAAAGGTTGTGAGATGGTGTGAAGGACGTAGCGTGGAAGAAAGGGCCAAGCGCAGATGGTCTGAGTCCACACAGCCCCTTTTGCTCATCTGTAAAATGGGCCTTATAACAAGCTGTGCAAGCTTTGTGAAGCCTACTTAAGTATTAATAAAAGAAGTGAATGGGGCTGAGCCCCGGTGGCGTAAGTGGTTGAGTGCGGAACTGCAGCCCGCGGGTTTGGTGGTTCAAATCCAGCGGCGGCTGGGTAGTGCCCACGACCACTAGAGGCAGGGATGCCAACAACAACAAAAAAGAAATGAAGGAAAAAAAAAAAGAAATAGCCTTGGAGCATGGAAATTTTAGATGAATCATTCCAAGTAAACAAGAGTTGAGAAGGACATTTCTGGGTTCTGCTTTTTCACATATTAATAGATGCATTGTTTTTGTTTGTTTGGTGCCTTGTGTAACTTATACAAGTTTCCACACATTTGACTATTAAGGCTTTTTTCATTTATTAAAATTTTTTTGGCTTTATTTGTTTGATAATATAACGCTTTTTTTCTCTTTAGACCACTGCTTTTTCCCATGCAGCTGCCAAAGTTGCATGAGACCTGAGCCCATCTCCTCAGCTTCCTGTGGCCATTGCGGCTAAGTTGGTGCTACTGAGACAGAAAGTGGTCGTTGTGTGCTGTGAGGGCTTGGAATTTATGGCAAGTGCTACAGACAGAAACAAGCTGAAGTGTCTGGCCTTCCTCCACAAATGCTTGGACACCAAATTGTCCCTATCACTGCCAGGTCCTCAGCCACATCTTTTGGCAGATTCTGCAAGTCATGCTGCCTCACAAGAAAGGTCTAGATTAGCTGGCTCCCTGGACAGCCTCAAGGTGTTGGTCAGGATTCTGCATCTTTCCCTTCTCGCTATTGACAAGAAAATGTGGACGGTGGTCCTCCACACCCTCAATGTCATGCATCTCAAGCCACCTTGACAGTTTGTGTACTTCCCATGGTGGCCTGGAAGGTCCCGGCAGTGCCAGCCCCCATGGAAGAGAAGATAACTGAGTCATCCAGCATGGTAGTCGGTGTCCAAGCACTTGTGGAGGAAGGCCAGGTACTTCAGCTTGTGTCTGCCTATAGACCTTGCCAGAAATTCCAAGCCCTCGCAGCACACAACAACCACCTTCCGTCTCAGCAACATTAACTTGGCCGCAGTGGTTACAGGCAGCTGAGGAGATGGACTCAGGCATCAGGGCTGGGTCCTCCAGTACCTTTGGCGACAGCCTGGGGAAAAAGCAGCAGGAAGCTGCCTTTTATAGGACGCCACCACATGAGGCTGTAGAAATAGGTTGAGAAGAACCAGGGGAAGAAAATCAACCTATACACAGAGATCCTCATAATCTAAGGACCCCTTGTCTGAGCCCAACAACGACTTTCAATTCCTCACTGACTTGGCCTGCCCATCTTCCATTGCTGCCCTGGGACATGGGGGCCTCTCCTGTCACAGCAAATGTCCAGGTGCCACAGAACATCTTAGGCGTGTTTCTGAAAGGGCATATGTCACAGCTCAAAGACCTTTCTCTAAAGAGTTCACAACTACCCTCACATGTTGCAATACTTTTGCCAAAGTGAGCTGGAAAGCTACTGTGTCATGTTGCCTCTCAAGTCCCCATTGCCATCAAGTTGATTCTGAGTAATAGCTACCTATAGAAGAGAGAAGAACTGCTCCTGGGGTTTCTGAGACCGTCACTCTTTACAGGGACAGACAGCCTCACAATTCTTCCATAGAGAAATATGTGGGTTTGAACTAAAGACCTTGCAATTAGTGACCCACCACCTAACCCAATATGCTTCCTGTTTGATTATAGAGTAATGCAGATTCCTTTGTTTTTAAATTCTAAAAAGAGCAATTAAACTTCTAGCTGGGCTGAGCCCCGGTGGCATAGTGGTTGTGCGCGGGACTGCGGCCCACTGGGACGGAGGTTCAATTCCAGCAGTGGGGCTGGGCCTCCTACTCCCACCACCAGAGAGCAGTGATGCCAAAAAACACACAAAAACTTCTAGCTATTGTTCCAAATAGAAAAATTGGAAAACCCTTCCATAATGGACTGTTAACTCGTAATTATTTCAATTCTTATCATGGCATAACATCGATTAATGAGATAAAGATTGAATTTTGGAGAGTTGATCCCATTCTATAACTGAGTCAACCAGCATGGTAGTCATCAGCCACATGTGGCTTTTTAGATATCAGTGTTATTAATTACTGTTAAGACTAAATTAAGTGTTAAGACCTTCAGTCCCACCAGCCACATTTCAAGTGCTCAACAGTCACACAGGACACCACATTGGGCAGGGCGAATCTAGAACATTCCTAGAGTCAGATTAAGTTGTGGTGCAGGCGGCTATCATCGCTCCATGTCGTTGTTGGAACACTGGTCTTGTTCTGAGAGGAGAGGGAGCTCTGGCCCGGCTGTGGTAAGCCTCCCTCAGCAGGGGTGGCCGCAGTCTGACAGAGCGTCTCCCGGTCTTTACTTTCCCATGGGTGTGCATCTCTTCCCTCAATGGAGGCAGCAGTCCCTAAGGTCTCATGAGGCACGAGCACTCTTTCTTTGTTCATACGACAAGATTACAGAGAGCTGAGAACTGGGAAGTTTTGACTGTAGGGTTATTCCTTTGATCTGTTTGTAAGTCATGGAGCTCTCCTCGTGCCTATTGGATGAGGTGAGGGACTGCCCACTGCACAGGCCAGCCCTCCCGATCCACTAGCTGCTCCCAGACAGTTGATGTTGTTTGCTGTCCTAACGCCTTGGACACTGGGGAGCCCTACCCCTCTGTCCTGAAGGCTTGCTAGGGCTCTAAATCAACTCAGGGGCAGAGGGCTTCGTTTGGGGTTTTAGCCAAAAGTCGGGGGTCTGGATCACAAAATGATTGCTGCTTTGATTTGTTGCTCTGAAGAAGCAAACTCTGAGTATTTTGCTTGTAACTATGCGGTGATAATGTTCTGTGCTAGTCTTTCAAAGATGCCTGCCACAAATTCTACCAAGCGGAAATGGAAGGGCTGGACTTTGCTCATGCTACAGAGGAGGCCAGGAAGCACATCAACACCTGGGTCGCCAAGAAAACAGAAGGTAAACATGTTTTTTTAAATCCTTCTCTTGTTGTATTTTAATCCGTCTTATTGTTCATCCTTCTTTAGACTGTCAAATGCAAACAAGGATGACTTTTTTTACTCTAAATAATTAAAAATCTGCATCTGAAATGTTGCCAATGTATGACGTTTTCTGAAATATTGTCAATGGCATGATATGTTCTGTAGCTTTGCCCTACTTTTACAAAAGTACCTGAGGTCTCTCAATGTTGGGACACCCCTTACAGAATAACATACACTTTAAATGCTTATCTCTGGGGGGGGGGGGGTTAGTTGATATTTGTGTCTTAATTACCTATGACTGCTGTAACTCAAGGTCCTTGAGTGACGCAAATGATTTGCTCTTGACTACTAAAGAATTGAGATTTCAACCTAGCTGGTGGTGCCATGCAAGAAAGACCTGGTGACCTCTTTCCATTAAAGAGTGCATCCAAGCAAACCCAGCCAAGCACAGCTCCACTGTAACACCTGAGGTGTGTGAAGCTGGGTTTCCTGGAGAAACAAAACCAGTGACACTCATATTCATATGAGAAAACTTTATATCGAGAAATAGTTTTCTGTCAAAAAGATGGTCCAGCACAGTCCACCTCAAGTCAGTGAGTCTGGTGTTAATCAGAACCCTCTTCAGACTCTCATAGCTTTAGGTCAATGACTCAGAAATGTAAAGTAGATAAAGCAGTAGGGAAATAACAGACTGGTGGGGACAGAGTCTCATGGATCCAAGGTCAATGGAAACATGGCAGTTTGCTGATAGCTTGGAGGTTGGCTCCCAGGGTCAGTGGCCCACTTGGGGTCACTCATGGAGGCAGATACAGAGTCTTCGCAAGCAGGGAGAACACAGGAGCATAGATAGGGAATTTTCTACTGTTTCATTAAAAAACGCCATACTCCCAAGGAGTCATCATCAGACTATGACCTGATTGACAGGCTGGACCTCATACAGCTCCAAAATTGATAGAAACGCTAACTAACAAACGGAGTATCCTTGTGTCTGCATCAGTCCATGGCAGAATTTTCTTTTGTTTTGTTTTTCCTGCAATACCAAGTGAGTAACTTTATGGAACAGAAATCTTACCTGGAAGTCTATTTCATTGAAAATTAATATTACTGTTCCTACTTTTTTTTATTGCTACTAGTTGGATTTTTTATCTTTTTCTAGTCCTTTGAGTTTTAGTCTATTTCTTTCTATGTGACTAAGATATGTCTCTTTTAGAGAGCATATTGATGGGTCTTGTTTTCTTATCTCTCTGCTGCTCCCTGTCTTTTCATTGGGGCCTTTAGTTCATTTACATTCAATGTCGTCATCAGTAGGCATGAATTTATTGCTACCATTTTCCTATGTGGTGTGTCTATGTGTGTGTAAACGTGCACAATCGCAGTATAGTTGATTTTTCCCACATAATTTCTGTGCTGAGTTCACTTGAGTTTGTAGGTTTTGTCATTTTTTTCACTACTGTTGTTTCAGTGTTTTCTAGGTCTTTATTATTTTGCTCTTTTTTATTTTGATGGGATTCATTTTGTGTAATTTATTAATTTCTTCACATGGTTAAAAGTCTCTCCGTCTTGAAATCTACTTGCATTTGGATAGTTGTGTTCCTATACTATTCCTTCTGTTTCTTTTGTAATTGGTTTTGTTACTAATTGCAGCTCCCTGGTTCCAGTCCCGTAGATTGTTTAAGGAGTACTAGTGGTGTGGTAGGTTACACAAGGTCTGCAGTGTGAGGTTTCTGAGGATATAAATTCTTTTTTAAAAAATCATTTTATTGGAAGTTCTTACAGATGTAACAATTCATAACTCAATGAGGTCATAGATGATTATACAATTGCTGCCAGCATTAGTTTAAAAACATTTTCATTCTTCTTTAACTCTTTGATATCAGCTCCCCTTAATCCCCTCCCTCCCCCACCGGGCCTCCAGGAGTCATTATTATGCTATATATGTTATAAATTATTATTGTTGTTGTTCTTATCCGTGTCTTACACTGTCCAATATAACCATGCATCTTCAACTCGGTTATTCACTTCCCCTGAGTGGGATTATACAGTCATCATTGCTATCAGCTCCCCACACCCCCCCTACACCCCCCTTGTGTGTGCACGCACACACACACACTTCCCACACTCTCAGAGAATCATTGCTCCCATTACTGTTTCTGAAGGGTTGTTTACCTTGGCTTTCATGCATCGTAGATCTTAGTTAGACACCTGAGCATTCTCATGTCTGATTACATTAATGAGGTAAGACAGGAGCCAGAATAGTGATGGGGGGGTGGCATTAAAGAACTAGAGGGTAGTGTGTTTCATCAGTACTTTATCACATCCCTTCCATGTGGTCCTTCTGTGAGAGACTGTTCGATTATCTTTCAGGTGGGTTTGGGGCTTCCACTCTGTCCATGCTCCCTCACTTCTATTTGATTGCTTGGTGTTGTTGTTTTTTTTTAACTTCTGATACTTATTTCTGCTGACACCTCATGATCACTCAGGCTGGTGGGCTTCTTCCATGTGGGCTTTGTTACCTCTCTGCCAGATGGCCGCTTTTTGGCTTCTAGCCTTTAAGACCCCAGACACTATCTTTTAATAGCCAGGCATGTGCTTATGCACCTATTTTGTCTTCCGTGACCATTGTCAGGAAGGTGACTATCATACAGTGCCAAATTAGCAGAACACACTGGTTTTGCACTAAGGTAAGATTTGAGTAGAGGTCCAAAGTCCATCTGCTTATTTGTTGTGTTTACATATATGTATATGTAATAGACAAATACACCTATCTTTATATCTTTATATATTTGTGTATATATGCATATCTGTGTTTGTCCCTATATATTCTACTTTTTTCTACCTTTCCCTTTTCCTTTTTTCTCTCATCCTGCCCCACCAGCGTGATTACCCATCATTCACCTCTCCTTAGCTTCTCTTGGATGCATTCCAATTGATCAGACATGAACAGGAAGTCTCACTGTTTGCTTTCATACCCTTGGTTTTCCTCTGTCCCTGTAATTGTTGACTCATGCTCCCCTCCTCCCACCTCCTCCCACCTCCTCCCCTCCAATTCCCAGCCCCCCACCCGCTGGGTCCTGTCGCTCCAATCCTTGGACTTATCTGTCACAGTTTGTTGCTGGTCTTAAATAGACACACAAAAAGGAAAGAAAAGATAAATCAACATTTTTTTTTTTTAAGAAGAAGAGGAACCATGTAAATAGTTCCGTGTCCAGTTGTCATCCTGTCCCAGAGCAGATGAATGTCTCTCTTTTAAATAGGGGAGGCTGTGTTATCATCCCGTCCCTATGTCCCTCGGGCACAGTGTCCCAGTACCTGCTGACCCAGCAGCACTTACACTTTTGGTGCTCCACGTGCATGGGTGTAAGGCACGCCTCCTATAAGTGCCCATTGCTCTTCCTGCCGCCAGGGGTGGAGAGGTCTAGTGCACCCCTCTCCCCTTTTAGTCTAAATGAGCAGCCCCCAACTAGTTCAGATGTGATGTCCAGTGCCGCCTGCCCCCTAATGGAGGCTTCTCAGGGGCTTCATGGCTTTGCTCCCACTGCTGGTCTGTGGGACTCCCCTCTCAGTTGTCCCATGTGGGCTGGACAGACTGGCCACTGTCCAGAGTCTGTGTCTGTAGTGCTGTCCTCTAGGGAAGGGATGTCAGTCCTCTTTGTTAACCAGTTGCTCCAGCGCTAGCACTGTGGAGACATAAAGAACACCCTCCCCGTGGGTGGATGAGTGCCTGGCTACCCCAGTGTCGTCTTTTGTTCCCTCTCCTCCCTCTATGGGTCTTAAAGGCATATGAGGAGGTGGCGGGGTGGGAGGAAATGTCTTTCAGCAAAGGTGCCACCTGCATCTTTTTAATTTTTTATTTTTGCCTCACTGGGGTTTGGTCTGGCTCGTATAGATCTTCATAGCTGTACACTATGAAAAAGATGTACCTCATCTTTTGACCTCAAAGGGTTGGTGAGTTCACACTACTGACCTTTGAGTTCGCAGCCCAGAGCTGAGCCCGCTGCGCCACCAAGGCTCTGTTCTACGGCAGACATCCCTGTCCGTGGTGCTATTTGGGAGACTGAAACCCTTTCCTTTGTGTGCTTGACGCCTGTGGGTCGTGGGTCTTCCGGTCATCCGTGCTGTCACAGGAAGCAGGGACCTCTTCTAGTTAACTGCCTCTT
Organism: Nesogale talazaci; assembly: GCA_004026705.1. NCBI lineage: Eukaryota > Metazoa > Chordata > Mammalia > Afrosoricida > Tenrecidae > Nesogale > Nesogale talazaci. Next base: position 44,256 of record PVJH01010541.1, read on the forward strand.
GAATTTTCTTTTTCAGATAAAATCACAGAGTTGCTGTCTCCAGGGATAGTCGATCCCATGACTAACCTGGTTCTCGTCAATGCCATCTACTTCAAAGGGACCTGGAACAATCAGTTTAACAAAGAGCACACCAAGGAAAGACCTTTTAAAACCAGCAAGGTGAATGTTCTGTAATAGGAAAGGAGAGGCTGGGGACACCCCCTGCATATATTTAATGTGCAAGACCCGCCAGCAGGTTGACTTCCCTTGACTTCCCCTTTCCCTGTGCCCGCTGACTTCCCGGACAAGCCCGAGGCTTTCCTCTTGTCTCCTGCTCTCCCACTGGGGTCACGGGCGCACACACCCTCCACCGTCATCTGTCTCTGTATCCCGAGTCTGATTATGTTCACAGACTTAACATTCTACTTGGTTTCCTTCCCAATTTGAGCTAAGAGTTCAAGCTTCCCCCTATTCTGATGTGTGAGGCCCTTGGCGATCTGGTCCCACCTCCTTTGTTTGTTTGTTTATGTGTGTTTACATTGTGTTTCTCAGTATTTATCATAGTAGAAAGACATGTCAAAACTTGATTAATTGATGAAAAGAGGGGGAAGCATTAATTGTTAGCAAGCCTCCTTGTTTTTGCCATTTCCCATCAGTCTCTGCACTCTCCTGCCTTTCTCTGAGAGTCGCCCTTGCCCTCTCTCCTCACCCTCTGTTCACTCATCACCGCTCCAAAGTCTTAGATGACATGTCCTTGACCCCGCCCTGCAGAGTACTGAGTGACTGACACATGGTACTACCTAGCTAGTGACCCATCAGTGCCAAACAGACTCGTAATCTGCAGTCTTCTTTTGAAAGAGAGAGCACAGAAACACGGCACTCTAATAGCAGGTGAACACAGGGCATGCATGTGGTAGGCAAAGTTTAGATTATTCCAGCTGTGAAGATACTCTTTGCTTTATTAGTCTCATCAAATCCAGCTTATTTCCGCTTTTTAAAAAAATTTTAGCTTTGCTGAGCCCTGGTGGCGTAGTGGTTGTGTGCGGGACTGCGGCTCACAGGGTTGATGGTTCAAATTCAGCAGCAGCTCTCCAGGAGCACGGCTGGGCTTCCTACTCCCACCAGGGCAGTGATATTGGGGGGGGGGGGGGGAATGTAGCTTTAATTATAGAAGTTTTTTTCACACAGAATGGAATTGTCCTGGTGTGTTCTTGATCCTGCACAGTGAGATAAGTCTTCTAGAGAAATTTGTGCCTGAGACACCTGTTTCTCAAGAATTGTGTCTTCTTGATCACTTGACTGGGGATTATACTGTCCTGGTTCCCCTGGCAAACATGTTTCTCTCCGTGGACCACTGTGGTTGGTGGAGCGTTCTTCTCTGTGGTCCATATAGAGTCACGGAGGCAGTGACAGCTGAAGAGCAGGAAGGAAGTTGGCTTAGAGATGTCTATATGTTAACTCAAGGGATGGGGTGAGATCCTCAGAGAAAACATTGAACCCTGGGCCCCCAGGACTTGGAGAGGGAGGTAAAGAAGACAAGGGGGAAAATGGGTGGGCCAATCTAGGAGCTCTGGAAGCCAAGGTTGGAAAATAGCTCCAACGGGAGAGTGGCCACTTTGATTTGGAGTATACTATGTGTCATCTGGGTCATGTTTCAAGGTATGGTTTATGCCTTTCCTTTACAGAATGAGGAGAAGCTTGTGCAAATGATGTTCAAGAAATCCACTTTTAAAATGACCTACATAGGAGAAATATTCACCAAAATTCTAGTGCTTCCCTATGTCATGAAGGAGCTGAATATGATCATCATGCTTCCAGATGAAGGCACCGATTTGAGCACGGTAATGAGGGCCACACGGTGGGCGATGTTTGGTGGTAGAGTCATGTCATCTGCACAGAGAGGGACTTTTAGATTCCTGTGCTGTGGTCACTCTCCTCCCTCCCCAGCCCAGGGTATTTACTACAAGCAAGCTCCCAGATGCTTTTATTTACTTTCTAGAACTTGGACGTTGAAGGAGTAAATTCCTGGGGTGTGGGAGCACCAGAAGAGACATAAGAAGATAATCTTGGGAAAAGATTTTCCAGCTTAGCTGTAATGTGATACTCATTTCTGGTTGAGTATCATCTCACTCACTCTGTAAAAAAAAAAAAAAAAAAAATTACATCACAATATGAAGAGATATCGATACTACTTTAAAGACATTTAAGCAAGTTTCGGTTTGAAGCTAGACTGTTTCAGTTTTACTGCCTTGAGATAAGCAAGTGCAGTGTGAGGGGGGGAATTCTGTCCACAGGAGGTGAATATTCCTGGCCTGATCAGAGAATAGAGGTACAGTGGGCCCAACGAGTGAATCTTGTCATATGGGAAAGGTTTTCTTCTTAAGGGAACAAATCACTGGATAGAGAAGGGGTTTGGCAAGAGGGATTCCAGTTGAATCGAGACTATGAGTAACATAAATGCTCCTTATGTGCACTGTGTATCTAAAGCAGATGTAGGCAGAAGGTAAGTACGTACCCATAGATATGCAAAGAACTTTTACAAATAAATAAGAAAAAAGAGTAAATAGAAAAACATGTTTAGGGGTCATTACACATATGAAAATATATATAATTGTCCACAAAGTAGTATGAGTAAAAAGATCCAGAACTATTTTCACTTCCTAGGCTAATAAATTATGAGGATGCTAATATTCATTATTAGTGAGGATGAGGACTTTCATTAGACGTGACTTGAGTCTAAACTGCTGCAGTTTTTTTGACATTACAATTGAGCAATTTCTAGGAAAAAAAGAAATGTGAATATACACACCCTTTGGCATAGCAGATCCACCTAATGGAAGTGCAGGTTTGCACAGGTGCACAAAGGTGTCTGACACAGCATTGTCGATAATGGCAGGCATGCTGACACAACCTTTATCTCTGGACAAATAAGTTATACTGTGAATATTTATTATACAGCTCTAAGATTCAGGAGAGCTGCGAATTATAGAAATGGAGAGATTTTCCAGACATCATAAACCCAAACTCACGGCCACCGAGTTGATTCCAACTCATCCTGATCCTACAGGACAGGGCACAACTGCCCCTCTAGGTTTCTGAGACTAAATCTTCATGGGAGTAGAAGGCTTCATCTTTCTCCTGGAGAACAGCTGCTGGCTTTGAACTGCAGAACTTGTGGCTAGCAGTCCAGCAAACCCACTGAAATAACTTTAGAAAAAAAAAATCATTAGTCAGCGCTTACCAGTTATTTTAGGCAGGTATTTTTCTAATACTTTATATGAACTGATTTATTTGTATCACAGCTTGCAAGGTAGGAATGGCTTATTACCCCATTTCATCGACGGGGAAACCAAGGTCCAGTGGTTAAGCAATTGGCTCAACATCTTATGAAACCAGCAGACTGGATCCCCACTCCTAACCACGAGACACCCTACCCTTCCTTGATAAACAATTGAGGGTATCCCAAGGGGCTGTATGTAAACATTAAGCAAAAAAAGCCTAGAAAGATATGCCCCCCTCCCCCCAAAATAAAAAGAAAACATTCTTAGCTTTAGGAAATCGGGAAATTTGAGATGGAAAATTGTTCACCTTTCTTTCTACTCCACTCACAATAAGCACATATTACTTAAAAACATTAAGGAAGATTTTTTTTAAGATGATGCTGTTCTCAAGATCATAAGGCTCTGAGTAATATGGAGAGGTCAGCATTATAAAGCGATAATTACAGTTCAGGCAGGTGCCAAGTGCAGCTGTGGAGATGCAGACAAAGGGGCTGCCCAGAGGACCGTGCCGGCCTTTGAACTGTCATTGGCAGGTGGGGCTCAGCAGGGAGGGCACCATGGGAAGTGAGTGTGTGCAGAGGCCTCAAAGGGGCAGAGTTCGCAGCAGAAAGTGGCATGTGGGTGGAGAAGAAGCTGAAGGATCAGTCTGGAGTCACAGAAGCCATGAGGGCTGGTACCACGTTTCCTAAAGATCCTCAGAATGCTTCTTAAATACAGGGTGTTGCTGGTGGAATAAATTTGTGGCCACAGGCCTACTATTCTCTTCTGGGAAATTCAAAGGTACATTTTCCTGTATTAAAGGTTTTGGCAAAACTTGCAGGAAAGACACTTTTAAATGCTGCCTTAGACTATTTTTCCCTAGCATACTTGACCATGCCCCTTTCCTTTCCTCTCTCTTGTCCTACCTAGTACCTCCCAGGGGGATGGTATTCTGAACATTGAATACGCTTTAGAAAAGACATTATCTGAAAAGGACTCAGTTTGGTATTAGGCCTGGTCAGAGTTCAGTGTTCTACTTTATAGGTGCAGAAGGTAATTATTTTCCCCCTTAGCTGTTTCCTCCTATAGAAAATGATGGTGGTACCTAACCCGGGAGTGGCCAGAGGGTTAAGAGAGGTGTGTGTCATTCATTTGCTTAATAAAACAGAGTAAACCAAACTCACTGCCTTTGACACACTTCCAACTCAGTGCTTACAGGTGGAACTGCCCCCGTGGGTTTCTACTGGGTTAGACTGTAGAACTTTATGGGAGCAGAAGGCCTCATCTTTCTCCCAAGGAGTGGCTAGTGATTTTGAACTGCTGACCTTGTGGTTCACAGCCTAATGCATAAGCCACTATGCTACCAGGGTAAGCCGTTGAATAAAGACCCATAGTCTTCATCTCAACCTCGCCTGCAGAGCTTCTGTAATAGGAATCATATGAGAACCTTGTGAAAGATGTAGCTTCTGAAGCCCTAGACCTCCCTCCAAGGATTAACAGGTAGAGAACCAGTGATGGAGAACCAACAGATGGGTGAGTTGACAGGAAGATAAAAGGCGATGATGGGTCAGACAGGAGCGGCTGTGTGTGGCTTCCCAGTAAGGAGTGGCAGGGCGACAGAGGAAGGGGCAGAGTTGGGAGCGATTTGGGAAGCTAAATCAGCACACCAGGCTTAGACTCGATGGCAGGAGACAGTGAAAAGACAGGCCATTCTAAAGGCAGAACATCAAACTGAGAGAGGCCTGTGCCCGATTTTAATGTCGCTCTCACAGAACCGACGTGTAGTTCTGGATTAAAGAATTCGGGGAAGACATGTAAGCTCATCTTTTCGCCCGATAGATTCGCATTGTACTGCTCTCTTCTGTGGTGGCTGTCCAATAGAGGAGCCATAGTCACAGAGGGCTAGACAAAATGTAATAAACGTAAATAAAATTTAAAATAAATTCTAGGCTTCCCCGACACCACCAACATTCCATGTGTTCAGTAGCCCCCTTTGACTAATGGCTCCAGTATTAGACAAGAACACGCTGGAACAGAGAGAAAAATCCCCCGGACAGTGCCATGGTCGATTTTAAACCCTTCGCCCCTTCCCTTCCAGGTGGAAAAAGCACTTACTTATGAGAAATTTGTGGAGTGGACAAGGCCAGACATGTTGGACGAGGAAGAGGTAGAAGTCTTCCTTCCTAGATTCAAGCTGCAGGAGCGTTATGACATGAAGGACGTCCTCTGCAGTCTGGGCATGACCGACGCCTTTGACCAGGGCAAGGCAGACTTCTCTGGAATAGCGTCCAAGAGAAGCCTGTACCTGTCCAAGGTGGTGCACCAGGCCTTCGTGGAGGTCAACGAAGAAGGCACAGAGGCCGCCGCCGCCACGGCGGCCATCATGATGATGCGCTGCATGCGCATCACCCCCCGCTTCTGTGCCGATCACCCCTTCCTCTTCTTCATCCACCATGCCAAGACCAACGAGGTTCTGTTCTGCGGCCGGGTCTGCTCCCCTTAAGGGTCGTATATCCCTTCTCCTTCCTCCTCCCCACCTGCCCTTCCTATCACACTTAGTGCAGTGGTGACAATTCAGAATTAAACAGCCTGTTTTGACATGCTTGGTTCCGAACTTGCGTGTGTGTGTGTGTGTGTGTGTGTGTGTGTGTGTGTTTACATGTGACATGTTTTTCCTAGGTTTCCAAATGGAGTTTTCCGAGGGTTGCTAGCCAGGGGGGCTGGGGTAGCCTTGAGGACTCAGCAGAAGATTCTGTTCAGAATGATGTCATTCCCTGTTTCCCCCCTTCCCCCCCCGCCCCCCGCAGTCCAGCTCTCTAGGGACTGCCTGTATTCCTGTCTGCCAAGTGCTGGGGCCCAGCGCGAGCACCGTGATGTGCTCCCCCTGTACAAGATCAGTGCTCCTCTTCTCTCTTTCCTATGTAGGAGCATCCACTCAAACTGAGTGTCAGCAGACTTCCCTTCCCTTTAAGAGCCTGTGAGCTTTCAGTGAGGGATTGGAAATTGAAATCCAGGGGAGAAGTAGGTCTCAGAAATGCTCAGTCGGAGAGACCCGGTGCAAAACTCCGTGCCAGCACTTGAAAACCCAGCCTGGGCAGGAGAGCAGCCCTGCATGCAGGTGGTGCAAACCCAGGCCCCTTTCCTTTGTGTGTGTGTGCTTTCACTGTGGTTTGTTTTCTGTGATCCCTGGCCCACATGCCTATTCACATGCACCACACTTCCACCTGTCCCAGAAACGCCAGGTCACTTCCAGGCGGTCGGGCCTGTCCCACCCACAGAGACGTAGCATTAGACCACGTCATGAGGAAGCGTCGGGTGACCTTCTGGCTGACTTCAAGGATTGAAAAGGGAAAGGCGGCAGATGTTTCACTATGGTTGTGGTGCTGTTTGTTCACCTGCGGTGACTGTGTTCAATGACGCGGGAACCAATGATGCAGGCGCCTGGCTGGCAGAAGCTGTGCTGTTTCCTAGGGAAGCTCGGCGGAATGCTCCACTGGCCCTTGGCTGACGGCAGGAACCCAGACCCTCTCCCTTAACCCTCTCCCAACTCCTATTTCCATGCTGTGGCTTCTCCACTTCCCCTGCACCCCAGGCCCGCACCCTGCTCATGCAGCAGGGGGTGGGTACCAAGAAGCAGGGGGACGTGTGGTCACTCCAGTGGATCCAAAAGAGAGAAAGGCAGTCACAGGGACTGGGCTTTAGGCACACTCATTGTCCTCTCACCCTGACATAGGACTTTTTCTTTTTTCTCTTTTGAATATGAAGAAAGGGAGACTTGGGAAAAGGCTTGAAGGTTGAGGAGTAATCAGTTTACTTGTTGCTTTCACAATAGAAGGTGTCATTCCCCAGGGGCTGGGGGAGGGAGGCTAGCCATCGCAGATGGAGGTCAGGGCAATGCTGGCTAGGGGGCTAGTTGCCTGTGTGCTAGTGAAATAGACTAACCAAGCAGTAGGTTTTGTTTGTTTTTTAAACTTTACCCGGGATGCGGATTTTAGACTGCATCGCCACGTATGTTATGAACATGTACATCAGCAGTCCCAGTTATGACTATTAAAAAACAAAACCCAAACCTAACTCTCCTATCAAATAGATCCTGATGCATACTGGCCCAATTTGCTAGGCCAGAGCTGCCCCTGTGAGTTTGGGAGACCAGTTGTTTATGAGAGGAGAGAGCCTCATCTTTGTCCCAAGGAGTGACTGGTGGGTTAGCAGCCCACTGCACTAGGCCACCAGGGCCTTTAGCTATGATGATCTCACTGCCGTCAAGTCGATGCCAACTCACAGGGACTCAATTGGGCAGGCTAGACCCGCCCCTGTGGGTTGCCCAGGCTGTGCCTCTTTTGGGGAATCAACGGTGTCAAGCTGCCAACTTTGTGAGTTGCAGCCCACTGCATAACCACTACACCACCCCCCAACCCCCACTCCAGCCCCAGGACAATCTTAGAGTGATCCTGTGAAAATCACTGCAAGCTGTTATACAACCTGCTCCAGAAGGCTCTTAAGAATGTCTCAAGTTCCTTCACTGCCCACAGTCTGTCAAGTTGTCTTTAAAGAGTTACAACCCCCCCACCCCCACCCCCACCCCCAGTCTGTCATTACATCTGAGTAAAAGGCAAGAGATACTCGCCTCTCTTTGATGAAATGGCACCTGGAGCTCTTCCTACTGCGTGGAACAGATTTCCTATCAGCATGCTGGAGCCACAGCCGCTAACTGAAAGGTTGGCCTGGGCCTACTTAAGGGCTTCTCAGAGGAAAGACCTGGTCATGTACTCCTGAAAAAGCTGCCCCCGAAAGTCCCAGGAAGCACAGTATTCTTCGGACACATCAGAGGTCTCCATGAGTCAGGGACACAGAATGGCCGCCGATACTGGAGTGGATAGGAATTAAATCGGGGAAAAATCCCTTTCCCCCAACCTCATTCATTCCTGTTTACGGAGCACCTGCTTTGTGATGGGCGCTTTCCGGTGATGTTTTTAATTCTCAGCAGCAACCAGAACCCTGAGGGAGCTATGGGTTAAGTGTTGGCCTGCTAACTGCAAGGTAGATGGTGCAAATCCATTCCAGGGAGAAAGGTTAGTTTGTCTGCTCCTGTAAAGATTTAGAGCCTCAGAAATCCAAAGGAGCAGTTGTCAAAAAAAAAAAAAAAAAAAAATGGGCTGGGGGTGGTATGAGTTGGACTTGATTCCATCTTAGGGGGTTTGAGTTTCGTGTTCAGTAATAAACCCAAGAGGAATCTGAGACCCAGCAGGTTAAATAACTTGAGCGGGTTCTTACAACCAGCGAGAGGACAGAGTCAAACCTGTTGTCAGGTGTGGTGACACCTAAACTTCTATTCCTTCTAGGGGACTGAGTTGTTCCAGAATATAAACGTGGGATGTGGGTTGATGGAAATCTCAGTTCTCACCAAAGGCAGCCGGCAGTGCCCTGCAGGCAGGCTGGACCAGAACCCCTCACTTCTTGGGCTATGCTCTCCTGTTAGGAAAAACACTTGAGATGTCCCGCAGGAAAGCACTTGGAATTGGATCCCTGGAGATGGTCTCTCAGCATGGGGCTTTGCTTTCCTCTTGGGAATTTTGGAAGGGATCTTCATTCTCTTCTTGTTTCCTGTCTGTTTCAATAGTCTTCCTCTGTGACATTTTAGGTAGGTCTGGACAGCTTTTTATTTGAGGATTTTCAATTTGGGGGGAGTAAAAATGTTTATAGTATTCACTTATGATCCTCCTTTCCTCAGTTGGATCTGATGTCATGCTTCGCACGTCAGTTTTCATTTTGTACTTTTGAAACATTGCTTTGTCCTCATTAAATCCTCTGGTTTTTTGTTTTGTTTTATTTTTTGTGGGCATCACTGCCCTCTGGTGGGAGTAGGAGGCCCAACCTTAGTCCTGAAGAGCTTCTGCTGGATTTGAACTCCAACCCAGTGGGCTGTAGTCCTGCACACAACCACTATGCCAACTGGGGCTCAGCCCAAATCTTCTGGTTTTAATGTAGTCAGAGACAGCACTTTACTGCCAATGATTAGACAAGATGTTAGACAAGACCTTGTGGGCACAAGAGGGTAGTAAAGGAAGTAGAGGAAAGAACTAGGAGGCAAAGAGGTCTAAATACAGGCATGTGCATATGTAAATATATTTATAAAAGATGATAGGAAAATAGAAAAATGTGCATATATTTATAGTTTTAGTATTAAGGCAGCAGATGGAGATTGAAACTGTACTCAAGTACTCCCTCAATGCAAGAACACTGCCTCGTATTAAACTGGCATTCTATGATGCTCACCTTCCCAACACAAAGGCTGAAGACACAATGGGTGCATAAGCAAATGTGCCCAGCTAGATCTTAAAGGCTTGAAGATAAACAAGTGGTCGTGTGGCTGAGAAGCAACAAAGCCCACATGGAAGCACACCAGCCTGTATGATCACAAGATGTTGATAGGATCAGGTATCAGGAATCAAAGAATAAAAAAATCACATCATTGTGAATGAGGGATGTGTATGGAGTGGGGACCCAAAATCCCATCTTTAGGTAACTGGACATTCCCTTACAGAAGGGTCACAGAGAAGAGATGGGCCAGACAGGGTTCAGTATAGCACTGATGAAACATACAATTTTCCTCTTGTTCTGTAATGCTTCCCCACCCCGACCCCCACTATCACGATCCCAATTCCACTTACAAATCTGGCTAGACCAGAGAATGTACACTGGTAAGAACCAGTTTCCAGATAAGAACTGGAAACACAGGCCTCTCCCACCAACTCCAGATTCCGGTCCGGAAAGAGGCAGCCTTTGGTGGTTCCATATGCTGTGGAGAGAGAGCACAAGCCTTTCTCAGAAGGGCCAGGAAAGAGAGGCAGAATCACGGCTTGCTTTGTGCACGCCTTGTCCCTTGATGCATGTCAGCTGTAACTCATCTTACATTGGCGAGCTTTCAATTCAGGACCCAGACCTCGTGAACGGTACTGCTGTTGGCCCCATGCCAGGCTTTGCCAATAGAGGGCGCGCGGGAGACACAGATGAAAGAAAGACAAACCTCCCCCTGGCTCTGGACTTGGCACAAGGGCCCAGGTATGGACCCTTCCATGGCTGCAATCACAGGCGACGGTGTCCCTCTCTGACCAGCTGCAGTCTGTTCCACGCTTCAGCAACAGCAGCCAGCAATCAGCTACTGTGGACCAGCGCCAACTCAGCCCTCTGTGAACAGCTTTGCTGCAAGCACCCTGCATGTCCTGGTGGTAGCTACGGCCTCTTCAAAGGCATCTGTAGGCAAATACACCAACCCCATTTTGTCCCTAGTGCTTTCTCTGTCCACTCTGTCAGCCTAGAGGTAGTCCCTGCCCTTTGCACCCACGACTTCTGCCTTCCTGGCCTCTTGTTTTATCCCCTTCTGCCTTTAACTTTTTTTCATGATCAAGTAACAGATCTTTCCTGAGTGGACCAGGAAATTCTATGGCTGCACGTGTACCTCACACATAATCGGAAAAGTGGCAGCCCTCCATGTGCAAAGTTGAGGTCGGCTACACTCACTGAAGCGGAATTTCATGCTTCACAGAATACTTCATGAACTATTTAAAAACCTGGCAAATGCTGAACAAATGCTGAACCAGACAGGGCACCAGGGTGACAGGTGTAAAGGAGGTCTGTTCCTGGCAAACCAAAGCAGAGGGTTACACTATTACTAGACCAGGTTTCAAGGCATGTTGGGGGTTACAGTTCCTATTTAACTTTTCTTTCTGCGATAAACAAAGCACCTCCAGAAACAATGGATTATGCAGAAGACAGACTGATTTTAAACCAGAGGCCAAGGAGTAGACATTGGTTCAAGGGGACCCTATGTGTACCTGTGTCCCAGAGTTTTCAAGGCCCAATTCTCAGAAATTGATGGATAAGCTTTTCTTATCCAACTTATGCCAACATTGCAGTTGGCAGTTGAGCAGGTCAACTGTTTGCACCATCACGAGACCCCCAGAAGGCAGACCTCCCTAATTGGTTCTGGATTCTTCATCACTTAAGAATTGGCAAGTAACACCTTGGATGGATGGAAAGAGTGACTGTATGTTTGGGGAATGAATAGAGGTGACACGATTCCCAACAACTCATTTGCTTTTCTCCCAAGTTTCTTGAGACATAAACCTGGTGAATTAATTAATGGAATGCTTTTCATATTGAAGTTCACTGTACATTTCTGGCCTAACAAGAGCTACACTGCATATATGTGTTATTATGTGCTTTCATTTTGGTACATTTTATATGCACCAAGCATCTTAATATAAGCATACTTTGGAGTTTCTAGATGACCATTTAATAGCCAGGTTCTCTACTCTAGTGGCATAGTAGTTAGGTCCTCAGCTGCTAGCCAAAAGTTCAGTGGTTCAAATACATCAGACACTCTGTAAGAGGTGGCAGTCTGGTTCCAGAAAGACTACAGCATTGGAAACGCTCTGGCACAGTTCTGATCTGACCTTGAGGGACACTATGCATTGGAACTGACTTAATGATCATAGATTCGTTTTTTGTCTTCTCTATTTAAAGCACTGGAAGCACTCACTCATTTCTGCCAAGAAATCTGGAAGACAGCCATTTGGCCAATTGACTCAAAGAGATCTATATTGTGACCCAACAGAATTCTCCAATTACAGAAAAATGCCATCAATATTATATACAAGTAAAATTTTGCTGAAAATCACCCAACAGTGGTTGCAGTAGTATATTGATGGGGAGGGGGGGCGCTTCCAGACTTCTAGCCCAGATTTAAAAGAGGACTTGAAACAAAGGATATCATTGCTGACATCAGTTAGCTCTTGGCTCAAAACAGAGTACAGAAAGATCTTTGCTCGTATTTTATTGACTATGCCAAGACATTTGACTGTGTGGATCATAGCAAACTATGAATAATGTTGAGAAGAATGGGGATTCTATTGTGCTTCTGAGAAACTTGCACATAAATCAATAGGCAGTTGTAGAAACAGAGCAAGGAAATACTGCCTGGTCTAAAATCAGGAAAGGTGGGTGACAGGGTTGTATCCTCATGCCATATTTATTCCATCTGAATGCTGAGCAAATGATGAGAAGCTGGTTTGTATGAAGAAGAATGTGGTATTCGGATTAGAGGAGACCTTATTATCGACCTGTGAGATGCAGGTGACACAACCTTGCTTGCTGACAACAAGGAAGCCTTGAAACACTTGATGATAAAGATCAAGGCCTGCAACTTTCAGTAAAGATTACAATCCATTGTCTAGAAGACCACAATCCTGACAACTGGACCAAGAGGTAAGTAACATCATGACTGGGAGAAAGGGTTCAAGTTGCCAAGTATTTCATCGTGCTTGGATCCACAGTTGGTGCTCATTGAAACAGAAGTCAAGAGATCAAAAGATGAGTTGCATTAGGTAAAACTAATGCATAAGACTTCTTTAGAGTTTTTAGAAGTAAGGATATTACTTTGAGGGCTAAAGTGTGCCTGCTGCAAGCCATGATGTTTTCTTTCTTTCTTTCTTTCTTTCTTTCTTTCTTTCTTTCTTTCTTTCTTTTAGCCATGGTGTTTTCAATCATCTCAAATGCATGTGAAAGTTGGATATTGTGTTAGTTCAGGTAGACACAGAAACAAATTCATGGACACACATATATGTGTAAGAAAGAACTTTGGCTGAGCCCCAGTGGCTTAGTGGTTGAGTGCGGGACTGCGACCCATGGGCTTGGCAGTTCAAATCCAGCAGCAGCTCTCCAGGAGCAAGGCTGGGCCTCCTACTCGCACCAGAGGGCAGTGATGCCAGAAAAAGAAAAAGAAGAAAGAGCTTTATATAAAGAATAATTGTGCATGAAGAAAACAGCCAAGTCCAGTCCAGACCAAGTCCTTAAGTCTTATATTAGCCAATATGTCCAATACCAATCTATAAAGTCCTCTTCAGACAAATGAAACACTGCAGTGACACCGAATGCAGGAAGATCACAGGCCAGTGGGGGCAAAGTCTTGTGGATCCAGTGGTGGCGTAAGTATCTCAACACTCTCCATCTGGTTCCTTCATCTCCAAGGCTATGACTGCCATCAGTCTCTCTCCAGGTGTCTTCTCAACTGGTTTGTCTCACAGGGAGTGAGCAGAGCAAAAAGTCTCTCGAGCTTCCAAGGAGGAATAGAGGAGTTGCCAGGATCCTCACGAGAAGGCTGTGCCCCCACAGAGGCCTCATTGTCTGTGACCTGATTGACAAGCTAGACTCCACCCCTTCACTCTTAATCCTCTCAAATGGACACATGATTCTATAACTACCACCAGAAGAATCAACGTGTTTGAATTGTGGTGGTGCGGGCAAAGAATATTGAAACTACCATGTAGTGCTAAAAGAACAAACTGATATAAGACTTGGAAGAAGTACAGGCAGCATGTTCCTCAGAGACCAGGATGCAAGATTTTGTCCTGCCCACTTTGGGCGCATTCTTTGGAGAGATCAGTCTTTGGGGAAGGATATCACGCTTGGTGAGATGGAGGAGCAGCAAGACAGAGGCAGACCCTCGGTGAGATGGCTTGACAGAGTGGCTGCGGCAGTGGAGGTGAGCACAGGAGCAGGTGTGAGGGGGGTGCCGGACCGGGCAGTGTCACATTCTGCTGTGCACAGCGTCACGATCAACAGCACCAAACAATAGCAACATCTGAAGTGAAGGTTGTGTTAGCACTCTAAAAAAAAAAATCACTGCCATCAAATCAATGTCGGCTCAGAGCCATCTGACTGGACTGGTACACAATGCACTACTACTCATGACTAACTTGGATGGGGGAGAGGGAGGAGAGGCAGAAGTAGAGCTTACATAAATGATTCATGAACTCTAAAGATAGGCCCAATAATACCCGGGATTTTTAATAATCATGTGGCCAGAACGAAGCGGTGGGAGAATTGACAAAAGAAGAGATTCAGGTCTGTTGTTCTCTAGAAAAATTCACAGCGGTCTACAAAAAAAAAAAAAAAAAAGCTTCTCAAGGTTATTCCCAGTGGGATAGGAGAATGAACTTTCACTTTGTAAGAAATAACAGAGTCAAGAGATTTTTGCTAGCACCACAATTCAGCCACAGTGATACCTGAAAAATATTTGGGTTGTAAACTTTATAAATGGGTTACGTGTGCAGGTAACCCATAGCTACAGCATAGATTAACTTGTGGTTCTTGTATGACAACATCTATCCCTTTTTCAAACATGGGGACCCTTGGTGTGTACCCGGTGTTTATCCAGCTTTTGCTGGTGCTGATTCAGCACGAAAGACTTTGGAGACTTTACCAAGTGTTCCTCTGGCTTCAGCTTTGACAACGCCAACAAGAAGGACCTTGGAAGCAGATCTGGAAGGAGCGCTGAAGCTCTGTCAGTTTTCTGCTTAGGCATCCATTAGGGAAGAAAAACTCTTTCCCTTTCCGCATTCGGTGTGGCCGGATTAGCTTTGCCCACCACCATCAGCCAGGAACACACACGGAGGTAACAATGTTCGAAGATCCAGATGGGACTGTGCAGATGATAGTCTCGCTCAGATCCACTCAGTGCCCAGACCGGTGAATCTTCAGCTTCTCCTAGAATGCAATTGGGATGGTTTGTCCAAGGAAGGAATTGCCTCTTGTCATGAAACCAGGCACCTGCAGTCTCAAAGGCAACATATTTGAAGACTCCCCCTCATCTCACACACAAAAAAAAAAGGCTGGCCATCATGAAGGTGAGTAGATTGTAAATCTTCTCTTACACCTGCTTCATTTATGTCAAAAAGAGACACTCACAGGTAGTGAGATATCATCAATTAATATGGCCATAATCCCTTCTAGTCTCTGCCTGCTGTTACAGTCTCATTTTGAAGGGAATTTTCTGCTTGGCTAATGGACGAGATTACAAAAACAAGCAAACTCACCTCCATGTGGACTCGAGTCCCAGATGGACAGTGCTGAACTGCCCCCTGTGGATTGCCAAGCCTGAAGCTCTTTAGGGGAGGAAAAAGCTTCCTCTTTCTCTCACAGAGCAACTGGTGCCTTCAGTGGTTGGCAGCCCAGTGATTAGCCCACCACACCCAGGGCTCCTGGACTCGATTAAAGTAGGATTGATGATCCACCTTAAGGGTCCTGGTGGTATAGTCGTTACGACTTTGTCTGTGGTCAGCAAGGTCAGCAGTCTGAAACCACCAGCCTCTCCAAGAGAGAAACCCAGGACTTTTTATGTAAAGAAATTGGCCGTCTCAGAAACTTCCAGAGGCAGTTCTAACCCTGTCCTTTAGGGTTGCCATGACTCAGCATTAGCTTGAAAGCAGTAAGTTTTGAGTAAGTCAGCCACCTTGGTAGAGGGTGTCAACCAAGCCAACACCCTTTGTTCCCTAGGGGTAGGGTTTGCTGATAGAGAAACCACACCTCCACCCAAGCCATTCTTCTGCAGATAAGTCAACTGAGAGATAAGTCAAAAGAGAAATCTTAGAACCATCAGAAGTGGAGCACATTATCGATCTGTTTGAGGTGGTAGAAACCAAGACCAGAAGTACCAGGGGCTGTGGCATAGAAACCATGGGACAGAGCAAAGGAGCCAGGACAAGATGAGTACAGGACAAGTAGTAATGATTTATGAGGACCTTACATGCTTGACCTTAAAGGTGTACTAAGGTGTACCTTAGTAGCAGATGGCAACCTTTTAAGACACATCCCAAATAATTGGCCTCATTCGGGGATGTATGAAAAGTCTAAAATGAAATTTATGCGCAACACTGCCTGGCCACAATATTTGTTTGGGGATGGGAGGGAGTGGCCTTTGTGTGGTTCTTCAAATTATAATACTAGTTGACAAAACTGTGCCTTGTACCCAGGAAAGAAAATGAGGGGAGAAGCTTTAGTGATTCTTTGGATATGGTTTAAGAAACTAGGTTCCCTGTGCACGTCTATTGTATGGTATTTTATAAGCTGAGATTCAAGCACAAAATAGTTCTTCCGTTTCACATTGTTTAAGAACTGATTGTATCTAAGCTGTTCTTTTTAATGAAGTCCAAGGTCGTGGCTGAAGATTTTCATAGAGAAATCATAAGACAGCAGTTCCTTTTCCTCTTCTGAAGAAAAATTTACTTCTTGATTTTGGCTTATACTTTGGCCTTTACCCATGAGAAATGCTGACATTGTAGAGATTTGATGAAATTAACTCTCTCTCTCTCTCTCTTTCTTTCTTTTTTTTTTTGGTTTTTGTTTTTTGGGCATCACTGCCCACTGAAATTAACTCTCTTTAAAAGAGATTTCAGTTTTACAACAAAACCTTAAAAGCAAAAAAAGAGATTTCAAATGAATTAGACATTACAGAATGCATCTCAGCTAAAGAAAAGGGTGACTTTGAGAGTAACACGAAAACTCTATAATGAAGAGAATGGCTATTTTTTTAACCAAAGAAAAAGCATAGAACCAAAATGGAAAAAAAGGATCAATAGTTCCTTAAATAGAGAAAGTCAGAGATGACTTTCATAGTCAGGGAAAGTTAAAATAGAAAAACAAGACAGAAACTTGTATTTTTAAGGGGAAAAAGAAAGTAGTTTTGTCTTAAAATAGAATAAATAGAATATCTTAAAATAGAATATCTGATTATGCCAGAATATGAACAATAAAAAACTGAACTTGGAGGTACACAAGGAGGCTTAAACTTGTTTTAGAAACATTGGTTTAAAGGTAATGAATTTTTTTTTCATGAATTTTAAAAATCTTCCTGTGTAGTAAGTTGTAGAAAATCAGAGGAAAGAAAACCTGCCGCAGACAGCAGACAAGTCTCCGGATCTCACAGTGAATAGATTTCCCCGCAGTGTTTTTATTGGGTATCATTCACACCCCACACAACTCAGGAGCTCAATCACATCCCCAAGAGTCATACATGATCATCACCACAGTCAGTTTTAGAACATTCTCTTCATTCTTGTACTCATCACTTTTAGCTGCCAATTTGCTTTCAACTTCCCTTGCTATACCCCTGTATATTACTTAATATTAATCCAGTTGCTGTCTCCATAGATTTACCGATCCTGTATTTCATATACAAAAAAACACTCAACACAACACAAAACAAAAAACTAATGTAAATGGCAAAGTAAAACAAATAAAATCTCAATCAAAAAGAAAGCAGAAAATATCAAAAGCTAGAATACATTCAAATGCCTAATAAGGGAGATCAAATACCAGGGTGCCAAATTTTAACCTAACTGCCTCCATGGCAGGGGGGCTGAGCCGGAGGGAGCTGGGAAGAGGGGGGAGGAGGGAGTACTCTACTACTGTCCTGATCAGAAGAGAGTGGGACAGACGGACTCTACAGTCTGCTTGCTCTAGATGGCTGGTAACCCTTAGGGAGAAGAGCTCCTGACCTACCTTCCTTGACTTCCAAGAGTAGAGTCATGTGCCACATGGGGCAAGCAGCTTACGTTTAGCGTATATTTGGGGGAGACAACTTGGGAGAAATCACTCTGTTCCCCACAACAAAGAACTGGTCTTCTCACTGTTAAAGTGACACGTTCCATCTGCGGTCTTGGCCACATCCGGGGCTGGCAGGCACCTGGGCACACCACACTGGCAGGAAAAGCACACCCCGGAGGAAGCTGAGGCATGCCTGCTTCTGAGCCAGCAGTGCCATGTGCCATGTTCCTCCGACAGGGCCTGGGTCTTGTTGCCCCCGTGATAATGGCTCCGCAGTGTCATTTTCTAGCCACGAATGGTAAGAGCAGCTTCGCAGGTGTGCTATTATTCAACAGACAGAGCGGCTTCTACGGGTTAAAAAAAAACAGCATTTTCCTTGGTTACTAAGTTAAAGAGTGAACTTTATTGTTAGGCACTTTGCCTAGGACAAATTATATATATGTATGTATGTGTGTGTGTGTGTGTGTATTCTATTGTGGGCTCTTACAGCTCTTATAACATTCCATACATCAATTCTATCAGGTATATTTGTACATATGTTTCCATCATATTTTTGAAAATATTTTTTACTTGAGCCCTTGATATAGGCTCCTCTTTTTTCCCTCCCTCCCGCATCCCCTCTCACCCTCATGAATCCTTGATCAATTATAGTTTGTTATTATTATTTCATATATTATACTATCTATTTTCTCTCTTCACCCACATTTCTGTTATTAGTCCCCTTCATGGGGGGGGGGGGGAGCGGGGAGAGAGCTATACAGCCAACCTTGTGATGCGTTCTGCCTACTGTCCCTTTCCCCTTCTGGACCATCCTCCTACCCTCATGATAGCACTACTCCCACTATTGTGCATGAGGGGTTTATCTGTCCTGAGTTCCACATGTTGAGAGCTCTTATCTGTACCAATGTGTGTTCTTCAGTCTAGCCAGATTTGTAAGGTAGAACGGGGTCATGGTAGTGGAGGGGAGGAAGCATTCAGGGACTAAAGGAATGATGTATGATTTATGGAAGCTATACTATACCTTGGTTTTATCATCCCATCTTTATAACCTTTTTGTGGGGTGATAGCTAGTTGTCTCCATTCCATTTCCCCTCGTTCACATTGATATAGTTGCTTGTTTTGGCTCTTTTGATACCTCATACTTGATCTTATCAACACCTCATGATTACACAGGCTGGTGTGCTTCTTCCTTGTGGGCTTACTTGCTTTCCGGCTAGATGTCTGCTTGTTTAGCTTCAAGCCTTTAAGACCCCAGATGCTATATCTTTTGATAGCTGGGCACCATCTGCTCTCTTCACCACATTTACTTAAGCACACATTTTACCTTCAATGATCCTGTTGGGAAGGTGAGTATCAAAGAGTGCCAGTTTATCAGAACAAAGTGTTGTTTAAGGGAAGCCTTGAGTAGAGGCCCAGAGTCCATCTGCTATCTTAATACTTATAAATATATGTATATTGTCTCTATCCCTTTTACTAAAAAATAATATATTTATATAGACACATGCCTATAGTTATACTTCTATAAATAGCATTTGCATCCTATTTCTTGCCCCCTCTAGTTCAGGACCAGTTCGTATTTGTCTGAGAAGGAACTTAATGGACATTCTTAGTATAAAGAAAAAATTTGAGTTTTCCCAGAAATAGTTGATTGTATACAAGATAGACAGCTTGACCCAAGTTCGTTTGAGTTGAGATCAAATCATTAGACTTTATAAATTTCTATTGCTAGTTTATTATTGCATACCTTTAAAGTTTGTGGAGTTATAAGTATCCCTGAATAGAAGAGCATTATTAGGTCTTTCATTAAATTCTTGAATAACTATTTTTTTAATTAAAAATCATTTTATTAGGGGCTCATACATCATTTTTCCAATACATAAATAAACATACTGTGACAAGAACCCTCGCACGTCCGCTGCCGTCATCATTCTCCAAACATCCGCCCTTTCTCCCAGCCCCTGGTGTCTGTTCCTCCAACCCCTCCCCTGTTCCCCTGTTCTCCCTCCCCATCAACCCTCAATACTTTATAAATTATTATTATTTTGTCAGGCCACTACTTTTTTTTAAAATAATTTTATTGGGGGCTTTTACAGCTACTACAACATTCAGTACATCATTTGTATCAAGCACATTTGCACACATGCTGCCACATACATTTCCAAACATTTTCCACTTGAGCCCTTGGTACAAGCTCCTCTTTAAAAAAAAAAACAAAAAACTCCCCTTTCCCTCCCCCCCCCCATTTTTTTAATGAATCATTTTATTGGGGGCCCATACAACTCCCATCACAATCCATACCATCATCAATTGTATGCAGGCCACATTTACATACCCATTGCTATCATCACTCTCAAAACATTCTCCCTCCTCCCAGGCCCCCAGTATCAGCTCCCTAAATTACCCTTTCTCCCTCCCTCCAGGCCCCCAGTATCAGCTCCCTATATTACCCTTCCTCCCTCCCTTCCCCTTGAACCCTTAATAATTTACAAATTGTTATTTTTTTCATACTGTACACTATGCAATGTGTCTCAACACTCACTTCCCTGTTGTCCGTGTCCCAGAGAGGAGGCTATGTGTAGATCCCTGAAGTTGGTTCTCCCTTTCTATTCCTCCATCCCTCCACCCTCCTGGTATTACCACTCCTATTACTACTCTTGATGGATCATCTATCCTAAGTTTCCCATGTTTCCAACTTCACTGTACATCTCCTGGTCTAGCTGGATCTTGAATAACCTTTATGATCACAAAAGTGATGCATTTTTAGTGCAAAGACTGTTCCTCAATTCTGTGTGTATTTATATATTTCATAGTGTGCATGATATGCCATTATTTTATACACTACCACGTATAAATTAATATAGCTGGTTTGAGAAAAATATATCAAATATAAAAAGTTGATATAGCTAGAGTGTGCAAAAATGCATTAATGAGTGTGTAACCAAAACAGTTTGGAAACCACTGGCTTTAGAAATTTAATTTTGAAACTACTCACAGACACACATCAAATGAACACAGGAACACAAACCAATGCCCAATTGTCATCTAGCACCAACGGTCCCATCAGGTTGCCCACCAAGGCCACATGGGAATGCCAGAGCAGCACTGCATGCAGGTAAGATTTGGTCCCATCTGGTGTCCTGCTCCGAGTATTCTGGGTTAGAAATTGGGCCAGTCACCCTTTCATTTCTGTGTCATCCTCCAAATGTCTTCACTGGCATGTATGAGATCATTTTTGTAGGTGTCCATTCAGCTTATCAAAGGCTTCCCTCGTTTTCGCTGATCAAATATAATGTCCTTTTCTGTGATTTCTCTCTCTTAGGGATGTCTTCAAAATCAATGTGCCAAATGGCTCCCAATCCTCTCTTCCAAGAAGCGTTCTGGTTGTTTATGGCCCTACCACCCTGAACATGCCTGATCTCATCTGATCTTGGAAGCTAAGTAGTGAGTGCTTGGATGGGAGAAGCATCCTGGTTATATTTCTTCTCAGAATTATTCCTTTACTCTTCAGGCAGCACACAGTGTACTTGGTATTGTTCACCATCATCAGTTTGCACGTATCAGTTCTTCTATCTTATCACTTTCCAATTTTCACAATGTGTACGAGTGGATCAGATTCACCTTAGTCATCAGTGTAACATCTTTGCTTTTTAAAACTTAGAGAACTATTTGGCAGCAGTTTTGACCAATGCAATGTTCTTTTTATTGACTGACTAATGCGTTGTTGACATTGATCATGGAACCAAGTAGAATGTGAGAGTGGACAACTTCTTCTATTTCCCTCCAACTATCGCGATGTGTTTATCGGTCCAATTGTAAAGAGTTTCATTCTCTTCATGTGCAGGTGTAATCCATACTGAAGATTCTAATATTCTCCCTCGACCCACGATGGCTTCAAGTCTTACTCACTATTGGCAAGGAAAGTTGTGTCACCTGCTTAGTGCCAGCGGTTAATCTTTGTTGCTATTGGGTGCCATTGAACGGACTCTGACTCAGAGCAACCCTCTGTATAACAGGATGAAATACTGCCCACTACGCCTTCTCCACAATTGTTCTGTGTGTGTGTGTGTTTGTGTGTGAGTGAGTGGGAAGTCCAGCCTTGCTCCTGGAGAGCTGCTGCTAGATTTGAACCGTCAGCCCTGTGGGCTGCAGACCCGCACTCAACCACTACGCCACTGGGGCTCAGCCAATTGTTCTTATTATTAGACCATTGCAGCCACTGTGTCAATCCATAGTGTCCTTTTTCCATCCTAAGTTTGTGTTCTTCTTAGTACTGTATATTTTGACCTCTTGGATGATTTGTTCACTTGGATAAAGTAAAAGGATACAATTCTACCACATACTTTCCCAATGATGAGTCATAGGGCATCCCTTGTTCTGTTTGAACAACCCAGGTCCATGGCCCATCCTAAACACAGTTAGCTAGGGGCCTAGAATAATCTTTAAATCCACCTATGGTTCTTCTTCCTCCTCCTCCTTTAAGGCAGATGTTTCCTCCCCAGCCCAGCCATCACTATCGATTTGACTAACAGCCCTCCTGTTTCTTTCCACTTCAGGTGGTGAGACACATTTTTTTTCCTAAAAACTCCAGAGTACACATATCATGTATATGTTGATTAAACGATTGAGTTGCATCAGATATGAATTGTGTGCCAATAAAATGTCTAAAACAATGAAAACAAAAACTGTGTCTTTTCAAACCATAAACTCAAACTCCCAACCCCCTGACACCGTGTACTCTCCCATCCACCTCCCCCTCACAGTTCTCACAGGAAGCCCCAGAGGTCAAGTCTCCTGTTCTTCTGTAGCCCCCACAAATGCCCTTCCTCTTGCCTTCTCAGCTTCTGCTCATTATCAGCCCAGAATTCCTCTTCCTCTTTGCACCACCCACCGCATTTCTGCCCAGCCTCTTAGAACGAGCTCACCACCACTCCCTCTGGAAGCATTCCTGAATTTTTTTTGAGTTTATTCTGCTTTCCTGTGCGTTCTCTTAACCCATTAATGTCTGTGTAATTGTGATTTAAAGCAACTCTGTAGGTCAGGAAAGAACAGCTCCACAGGGCATCTGAGGCCATATATCTTTACAGAAGCAGACTGCAAAGCCTTTCCACTACAGAGCGGCTGGTGGGCTTAAACTGCTAACCCTTCCAAATCAAAACATATTTATAATAATCCTAATTAGGGTTTCCCAGCCTAAAAGCATTTAAAAGAGCAAAGAGATTCATCACTCTCTCATGGAGTGACTGGTGGGTTTTGAACTTCCAACCTTTTGGTTAGCAGTCCAATGCTTACCCAACAGTGCCCCATCGGAGTCCCATTGGGTCCCCTTAGCACTCTGTAAATTATTCTGCTATGAAGCAAGTGGTTGGCTTGCCACGTGTATTTTTGTCTGATCCACCCAGACGTGAGCTCCTGGCCAAGAATTATGACATCTATTTTACATTTTTCTTCCCCTAAACATTTAAAAGAAAAGTTCTAAATAAAAATCAGTAACTTAATTGATGGGGGTGCACTTGAGGGCAGTGGTGAGCTTGCAGGTGTACCAGCACACAGGAGGATATAGGCCCTTTCTATGAGACCCGAGCTTTATATTTTAATCTTCCAGGCCTTCTTTGTTCACCTGAAAAGGGAAAAGCAGTTTATTATTATTTTTGTTGTTGTTGATCTTATCTTCTTTTAATCATTTTACTGGGGGCTCTTACACCTCTTATCACAGTCATATGTACATCCATGTGTCAAGCATATTTGTACCTATGCTGCCATCATCATTTTCTTTTGGGGGGGGCATCACTGCCCTCTGGTGATTGTGGGAACTACTCAGCCTCGCTCCTGGAGAGCTGCTGGTGGATTTGAACCACCAAGCCAGTGGGCTGCAGTCCCACACTCAACCACTATGCCACCGGGACTCAGTCAGCCATCATCATTTTCAAAACATTTTCTTTTTTTTGGTGGCATCACTGTCCTGGTGGGTGTAGGAAGCCCAGCCTTGCTCCTGGAGAGCTGCTGCTGGATTTGAGCAAAACATTTTCTTTCTCATTTGCCCACCTTCCCTTCCTCATGATCCCTTGGTAATTTATAATTTTTAATAATTTTAATGTTGATTAAACGATTAAATTGCATAGATATGGGTTATGTGCCAATAAAATATTTAAGACAATGAAAACAAAAATTGTGTGTGTTTTTTCAAACTCCCAAGCCCCTGACACCATGGACTCAGACCAATGGGGAATCTCCCATCCTTCTTCCTCTCACAGTTCTCACAGGAATCCCCAGAGGTCAAGTTTCCTGTTCTTCTGTAGCCCCCACAAATGCCCTTCCTCTTGCCTTCTCAGCTTCTGCTCATTATCAGCCCAGAATTCCTCTTCCTCTTTGCACCACCCACCGCATTTCTGCCCAGCCTCTTAGAACCAGCTAGCTACCACTCAATCTGGAAGCGTTCCTGAATTTTTATCGAGCTTATTCTGTTTTTCTGTGGGTTCCCTTAACCCATTCCTGTCTATGTAATTATGATTCAAAGCAACCCTATAGGACAAAATAGAACAGCTCCACAGGAAAGTTGTATGTTTCATCGGTGCTATACTGCACCCTGACTGGCTCGTCTCTTCCTTGTGATCTTTCTGTAAGGGGATGTCCAATTGTCACCACACCACATAGGCTTTGGGTCTTCACTCCTCCCTCTCCCTCATTCACATTGTTATAATTTTTTGTTTTGAGTCTTTGATACCTGATACCTAATCCCATAAATACCTCATAATCACACAGGTTGGTGTGCCTGTTCCATGTGGGCTTTGCTGCTTTTCAACTTGATGGACGCTTTTTATGTTCAAACCTTTAGGACCCCAGACAGTATAGCTTGTGATAACCGTGCACCATCAACATTCTCCACCACATTTGCTTATGCTACCATTTTGTCCTTAGTGATCATGTCGGGAAGGTGAGCATCACAGAAGGTCAGATTATTATATTAGAGCAGTGATTTTGTATTGAGGGAGTAGTTGAGTAGAGATCCAATGTCCATCTGCTACCTTAATTCTTAATATATAAATATATGTAAATAGATCTATTTCCCTATCATTATATAAAAATATATTTACATATGTGCATGCCTTTATTTAAACCTCTATAAATCTCCTTTACCTCCTAGTTCTTCTATTTCCTCTTG
This sequence comes from Nesogale talazaci, assembly GCA_004026705.1. Classification (NCBI taxonomy): domain Eukaryota; kingdom Metazoa; phylum Chordata; class Mammalia; order Afrosoricida; family Tenrecidae; genus Nesogale; species Nesogale talazaci. The sequence continues at coordinate 69,039 of PVJH01010541.1, forward strand.
TCCCACTATCATGCTCGATCTTCATTCAGGTTTCAGTCATTCATTTCAGCTACATTGCCCTTGATCAAGCCTCACCAGGCATCCTACGCCCTCCTCACCATAGATTTTTAGATCATTTGTTGTTCCCTTGTTCCTGGGTTTGCTGGCACGTCCCTTCCTTTCCCCTGCCTCTTCCTTTCCCGTGTTCCCCTGGAACCGCTGATCCCATTGTTTTCTCCTCCGGATTTGCAAAACCAACTTAATGCCAAATCATTTTTAACGAATAGAAAATTAAAATGTTTCCATATTATACTGCTTCAATGGTACTGTCTAATTGTGACACTGTTTCCCTATTGGTATTATTTGGCACTATAATGAAATCAATTACTTTGGATTTATTGAGGAAGATCCATTTATTGAACTTTCTAACCCTCTCAAAGGGAGCCCTGGTGGTGTCGTGGTTATGGATTGGGCTGCAATTGTTAAGGTCAGCAGTGAAACCACTGCTTCTCAAGAAAAAGACAGGACTTTCTACTCCCATGAACAGTTCCAGTCTTGGAAACCCAGAGGGACAGTTCTACATGGACCTACAGATAGGTGGGAGTCAAAGTCAAATAGATGGCAGTGAGCTTAGTCCTCTCAAAAGTCTTAATGTTGAGATTGGAGCATCGAGGCTAATGGAGAAAAAGAGCCATTCTGTTATCTTGTGCAGTCCCTGCATGACTAACAAGGGCACTAAGAGTTCACTGGTATGTGACCAGTACCTGGACTTTGAAAAGGCATGGCAGTGAGGACATGTAATAAAGATAGAAGAAATATGGGAGAAATCAGATGTAGATGATTGCAAGGAATTATGGGAAGATATGCAAAATTGAGATGAATGAGTTTTTTAAAGTTGTGATTCAGGGACATCTGACCTTCCTTCTAACTTCCCAAGGTCAATGAATGGGAATCATTATCGATAGCAGGAGCAACCTAAAGCTGATTCCGATGTGGTTGAAGTCAGAGATACCGCCATCTTTCAATCTTTTTTATCAAGCTTACACTAGCTGTTCCTTCCACAGCACTCCATATTTCTGCTCTGCTGCAATTGAGTGTTCATTGCAATGACCACTGACAGATCAAACTCAGAGTTGTGGGATTTATTAGGAAAGTAGCAGCCTGCAATATAGAATCAGAAATGACTTGGGACAGTTCTTCTGTCAAGACTATCTGTGGCAGTCATGTATTCGTGTGTCGATTTCATGACTGAGAATGTAGGGGTGGAGTCTAGCCTGGAGATAGCCAATAAGACCTCTGTATGGACATGGCTTTCTCTGAGAATTCTGGAAATTCTCATGATATTTCCCTCATGGAGATGAGAGACCATTGCCTCAGTTGTTTGGAGACACTGCTCAGACAGACAAGATGGCAGCATGTGAGATACTGGAGGAGCTGGAGGAGAAGCCACATGGGCTTGCCCTGATGGAAACTTCTACCGCCAATGGATACTGCTGGTAGACCCTGAGCCCTGGAAATGAGGAGCCATGGGGAGATCCCTGCCAGCATCTGGATGCTTCTACTCCAGTTGGATACACAAGACTCTGTACCCACTGACCTGTGATTGTCCTGGTGTCATTGCATGTGCTTCGTGAGTTGGAAGGAGACTTTATAGACTGATATCGAACATATGGGCTAATATCGGACTTATGACTTTGGACTGAACTGGGTTGGGATGCTTTCTCAATGTGCCATTCCTCTTGTATATAAACCTTTCCCTTATATCCATATGCATGTTTATGAATTTGTTTCTTTAGTCTACCCAGACTAACACACCATCACTTCCTAGTTATGCTTGTAGGCAGGTCTTTCTGACCCTCAGCCCCTTGTCTCAGCTTTTGCCCTGCCCAGGAAAGTACTACAGTCCTTAGGTTCTGCCAAAAAAAAGTCTGTGGTGGCTGAGCCCCGGCGGCGTAGTGGTTGTGCGCGGGACTGCGGCCCACTGGGACGGAGGTTCAATTCCAGCTCCGCAGGGGCAAAGGCTGGGCCTCCTACTCCCACCCCCCGGGCAGTGATGCCCTAAAAAAAAAAAAAAAAGTCTGTGGCACCTCATTTCCCTCAGAAAGTCTCTGGCCCAAAGATGCTCATCTCCCTGACTGTATGGGTCAGCGCTGAGTGCAGCCAGGGAACCCACTGCACTATCTCAAGCTCTTTTGCTTCTATTTCTCTGCCACTGTTTCCTATTGTCCTGTACCCTCTCCAACATTGTAAGTAGTTTCTCTCTCCTGGGTCTAGGAAGTTCTCAGCACAGAGAGTGTGGGTCCAAAGAGTGAGCTCCAGTCCCTGAGATGGTTAGGGAGGTCCCTGAGACTTCCAGTCTCAGGAGGCTCTGAGATCTTCTGTCACAGTTGCGGATTATGTCAACTAGAAACTCCTGGTGGAGTCCAACTAGTCAATCAAATGGTGGATTGATGATACCTCCTCGGGGCTGTGACCTTTTGTATAAGAGCAAGATAGAGATGATGAGTCCTCTTTGCCTTGCTGCTTGCTGGGACTCTAACTGTCTCCACCTATGGGTCCATGTGGGCTGCCCAACCCTGAGAGCTGTTGGTGCCCTGACATGTTTCAGTGACTTTGAATCCATGAGACTTTACACTCTGTGACCTTGCTACTTCCTGCTTCATTTTTCTGGGTCATTGACCTGCAGCTATATTGGCATGCAGTGAATCTGAAGCAGGATTAGTGAGGTCTTAAGTGGAACTAGGATGGGCTCACTTCTTCATGTAAAGTTGCTTTATGATATGAAGTTCTTTCTGGTACATAAATGTCACTGGCTTGCTTCTCTAGACAGCCAAGTCTCACACCCCCCACTTTCTGTCTCTGGGGTGGCTCATGAGAAGCCAGCAGCATGACAAATCTAACTAGTCTCTTTGCTAGGGCTCTATGCATCTTATCTCATCCCATCCCCTCAATGTGCCATGAACCTGATTTTCATCATTAGCAGGCTATCCAATCCCCTTGCACCTTGTTTGCATCATATCCCAAGTCGTTTGGTGGATGATAGAGGACTAAGGCAAGAAAGGCCATATAAAGCAGTCCATAGCACCATAATAAGATTCTATGTGTGTTAGTCCAGGTAGAAACAAATCCATAGACATGCATATGGATATAAGGGTACAGTTTATATACAAGAGGAATGGGACATTGAGAAGGCATCCCAACCCAGTCCAGTTCAAAGTCATAAATCCAATATTAGCTCATATGCCTGATACCAGTCTATTAAACCTCCTTCCAACTCACAAAGTCACCAGCCAGTGGGTGCAGAATTCCGGCGCTGGTGGGAGTCTTCCCATGGGTCCTCGCTTCCAGGGCTCAGGGTACATCAACAGCATCCAGTGCTGGTAGAAGCAACTCAGTGCTGGCAGGGTTCTCCACTTGGCCTTGCCAGCTTCAGAGGTCTGGCTCCATCAGGGTAAGGCCCTGTGACTTCTCCTCCAGCTCCTTCAGCTCCTTGGACACTGTCATCTTGTCTTGTCCGTAATTCATCATCTCTGAGACTAACTCCCAACAAATGGGGAGATGGCTTCTCATTTCCACCAGGGAAATACCGCGAGATTTCCCTGAGAAGTCTCAGGGAAATCCCTGAGATTTCCCTCAGATTTCTCCTGAGAAGTCTCAGGAGAAAGCCATGCCCACACAGAGGCCTCATTGGCTACTCAATGGCTATCTACAGATTAAGAGGCTAGACTCCATCCCTACATCTCAATCATAAAATTGACATATCAAATACATGACCACCACACTATGTGTTAAAGCAAAATGATTACACACACATCCTCATCAACCTAAGGTTATACCAGCCTCACCTGAATTCCAAAGCAACCATACCTAGGCACAATTAAATTCACATTTTGTGTATCTTTGTCATGTCCAGTTTCTTTCCCTACTGGCATCTGTATGGTAGTGTCACCCAAAGAAGAAATTATAGAGCCAGAGCTAAAATGTCTGAATGGTTCTTCCTGATCCCCAGTCCTTTTTCCCCTACAGTATAAGTGTAAGGTGAGGTTTTGTGGACTGTTAT
>PVJH01010542.1:0-73295 GCA_004026705.1 Nesogale talazaci
GAAACTAACTCTTTCGGAGGGTGGGCGGCATCACTCGGAGACTAACTCTTTATGGGTGTAGAACGCCTCGTCTTTCTCCTGAGGAGCGGCAGGTGGGTTCAAACTGCTGTCCCTATGGTTAACAACCCATCATGGAACCCATTTATACAGCCACAGCTCCCAAAGCTGTGAAATAAAGGTCCAAACCACAAGGAGGGTGCCACGAGCTCTCGGCTACTTGTGTTCCGGCCATTGCGTTAAGTCAGGAAAAGTGAAGGAGACAGGTCTCCGCCATGGGCTACTTCACAGAGGTTGCCCTGCGAAGCGTGTGGACAACACACACATTTGGGGCCTAAAAATGTCTGAAGCTTCTTTGTGTGGTGTGGACGGAGGAGGTGACTTTCTTCCACGTGCCAGGTGGCCAGAACTCGAGGGCCAGAAGGCCTAAAAGTGGAGAGCGATACAAATATAAATCACAGCTAACACTCCAAAATAGACTCTGTGTGCCAGGCACTGTGCTGAGAGCTTTACACATGTCATCCCTCACAGCAGCCTCCCAAGAACCCTGCAAGGAAGGGATCAGTACAAGCCTTCTTTGTTAGTGAGAAGATGGGTGCTCCAGCAGGTGTACTGGCCCCTCTACGGTCATAGCCAATAGGTAACAGAGCCTGCCCCACTTGAGCGGTGTGGTCCACAAGTCCGCTGCTTACCAGTAAATGGTACTACCTGTCACACAAGGGGTGGTAAAAGCCCATACTCCGGGCTACCCTACCTAGCAAGGTGGAGAACTCCTCATGAACCCATCAGTGATGGGGTGCCTCTTGGCCTACTCGATCTTCAGCTACCCACCAATGCTACGGAAGGGTCCAGGTTTAGGATGTTCATTCGCTGTGGGGCTTGCAGGCAGTGGAAAGTCTTGTCATCAACCAGTCCATTCTCCTCCGTGTCCACAAAGGTCTGGGTGCTATGAGGGTCCAAGAAGATGAGCTCATTACCTGTTGGGGAGAAAACATACGTAACAGTCCCAGGAAGCACAGGTCCCGGCACCACTGCTGCCCTTGGGAGAAGGCACTGGGTGGGGGGGGGGTCCCTGGGTGATGATGAGGATGGGATGAGAGAAAGCCTGAAGCCCAAGTGAGCATGCTGGAAGGACGCCGATCATCCAATGAGAAGACTTGCCCTAGGGGTTACCGCTCCTCCAAGACCAGCTCCCCAAATGGAAAGTGACAGCCTTGGGAAATGGTGGGCACGAGCGACCACAGATGGCATGGCAGGCTCTGTGAGCAGCAGTTGCAAAGAGGGAGCAGGTAAAATCATGAGGCCCCAAGCCCCAGCTCCATGACGGAACTTTGTCCCTCTTGTAACACTAGCAAGCCCTGGCCCACTGGTTCTCCAAGGTGTGTGGTCAGAGAGAACCTCTGGCCAAAGCAACTGACCTTGGCCTGGAAAAGAAACGTTACTCTGACAGAACGAAGGCTAATGCAGCAACAGCTACCCAGGAGCTGACAGCTGGTCTCGATCAGCTTTCAAGTTAGTCATTGCTTCGGCAGGTTAGTACTTCCTGTCAGAAGGCAATACCTTTCTCACAGAAACATGGGGGCTGACATACCCCCCGGGGAAAGCTCGCTTTTGGGTGACTGACCCTTTACAAATGGGAGAGAAGTGAAGCATTCCTAAGTTGCAAAAGTCTATCTAAACCATGCCCCAAGTACTTGGGAGAGTCAGGGATCATATCATTTCTCATTTTGTCTGATAGTTGGAAGGGCCTAGTGCTCATCAGAGGCTTTCAAAGTCTGCATCCCCAACTCACTGTCTAGACCTGGGACTCATCTGAGTGTCTGGGTCCTAGATCGTACCAGGCATTCAAGATCTACCCTGGCAGGAGGATGGAGGAGGAAAACCTCCATAAAACCCCACCCATGACCATGCAGCAGCTTCCCCCTCCTAGGGGCCTTGTGGACAGAGGAGGACTGCTCCTGTGAGTACCTGAGGCTATAAATCTTGAACCACTGTCCTTGTGGCTAGCAACCCAATGTATAACCCAGTGTGCAACCAGGCTCCCTATAGCGACCCTCTATAGGGTTATTGAGACTTTACAGACGCACGCAGCCTCAACATTGTCCTGTGGAGTGGCTGGTAGGTTTAACCCATCTCATGGCTAGACAGCACAACCAGGGATCCCGAAGATTATATCGGGCACAGCTAAGCGGTACAGTTCCTCAAACTGGGGGAGAAGCTCCACTTTTCTTTCTGGGGTAAACCATTCATGGGGTAAACTCAGTCTCTGACTTCATTTCTCTGTAAATTGGGGACATTTGAGCCCATTTACCGCACTGGGAATTATAAGAAGCTGAAGATGCCACCTCTTTAAAATGCTTAAATCAATGCATTTACAAGGTAGACATTGGAGTATCTTGCTTGCAACCCTTCCCTTACAAATACGTGTCCCAGAGTATACAGAAATCCACGACCCAGTACGACTTGCACTACAAAAGTCAAGGTACATTCCCCCCTAGGCCACACCTCTGGTGAGAGAAGAAACTGTGCCCAGAGAGATGGGGGGCTATATCAAAAAAAAAAACCCAGCCTCAACAAAGAGCAGCCACCAAGTTATTCAGAAGATTGTAGCCCACTGAAGAGCACAGAGCGGAGGAGAACAAGGAAGACAGAAGGGAAGGAGAAGAAGGAAGATGTGAACAAGAACGAAAAGTCAAGCAGAATTCAAACCAAGTCGTGGACTAGGGTGTGCAAGTTAGGGTGCTTGGGAATAAGAGCATGATCTTCTCTGGCTCCAGCGAGGTCCTTTTCCCAAGGGTACAGGGTATTGTATGCACTGGGGTTCGGTAGACTACCCAGTTTCCAAGGCACGCTGGTGGCTGGGTGGGCTATGTGTTGGGCCGCTAATCCCAAAGACAACCATTCCAATGCAGCAGCTGCTAGTGGGAGGTCTTTCTACTCCTGTAAACAGCTGCCATCTGAGAAACCCAGTGGGGCCCTCCCGCTCTGTCCGAGAGCGTTGCGGTGCATTGAAATGGACTGGGCTTTCCTGGCACTTGCTCTGAGGATTTGAAGTGATGCGGTGGTCGTCACAAGGACTACTGAGCTGGACCGACTGCGGAGTTGTTTCTGACTCACAGCAGCTCGATGGACATTAGAAGAAAACACCGCCTGCCCGGCCCATCCCGACGACTGCTGCTGTACTTGAGCCCACTATTGCCGCCACGGTCTTGGTCGATCTCCTCGAGCTTCTCCCCCTCTTTTGCCTCAAGGCCACCCAATGTACAACTGACTCGACAACACCTAACGGCATCAAAAAACTTTGTCCAGCTTCCCCCGAATGGGAAGACCCAAAGGCAGTTACGTGCGACAGGTTCAATCCACTACCATTGAGTCAGAAAGGACTTTTTATCCTCATCTTTTCCCGAGCGTCGGCTGGTGGGTTTGAACCACCGACTTTGTGTTCTATCGCTTTCCCAACAGCGCAACCCAAACTCAAAACCACTCTCCCTGCCATGGAGCAGACTCCAACTCAGAGCAAATCGAAAAGGCACGGGAGAGGTGGCCGTGTGGAGTTCCAAGTCTTTACAGGAATCGAAGGCCTCATCATTATCCTGCAGAAAGACTGGTGATTTGACCTGCCGACCTTGAAGTTAGCAGCGCAATGTGTAACCCATTATGTCACCGGGTCCCTACAGCCCCCCCCCCAGGGTTTCTTAATATCAGATAGGCTCCAAAAGACACTGTCAGCGAGTTGATTCTGACTCATAGTGACATGATAAGACAGACTGAACAGTCTTATAGGTCCTTTTCTCAAACTCTTTACTCCTCCCTCCTCTTTCTACTGCAGAGTAGCTGGCCAAATTTGGGTTGAAGCCTGGGGTCATTGCGCATTGTCTATAAGGAACCTCTCATCACCTTAGTTTTACTGCCTGTGAAATTGAAAGAATAATCTCTACCTGACAGGTGTGCCATTGGGCATCAAGTCCCACCATTGTCATAGGGGTGCTTTGCAGACTTCCCACAATAAGAGAGCTTTTTGTAAATGGCAGTTCTCATTCCTTCAGATATGCGGTCAGTCTGGACCACCCTACCTCACACAGTAATGGAGAAAGTCACAACGGGGACCTCAGAGAAACTTGGAAAGGTCATGGGTTAAGGTTGCACAGAGGATTTACAAATGTTATTGGGGAAACGAGTACTATGTGAACCTCTGTCTTGGAAAATTTATCAAATAACTGAGGATTGGCCCACCCCTCTTCAAATCAGACATCACAGAATTTCCGTTCCCCCCACGACTACCCCACACAGCAGCTTCAGGAAATTGGGCTATGCCAACTTCGGGCATTCCCCCTAGATAGGTGGAATCAGGGAGTCCAGGAAATGTCACACACCACTCATTATTTCAGGATCTATCTTGAAGTACTATATATGTATAATGTGAGAGGGTGACATCTGTTGACCTTCCAGGAAATTCAATTAATACACCTATGATTCAAATGTGTGCACCAACCGCCAAAGCTCATGATGGAGAAACTGAAAAATTCTACCAATGTCTTCAATCAGAAAGTGAGCAACTATGCAATCACAATGCATTGATAATTATTAGTGATTGGAGCGCAAAAGTTGGAAACAAAGAGGAAAGAACAATAGTTGGAAAATATGGCCTTGATGATAGAAACAAAGCTGAAGATACGACATGATAGAATTTTGCAAGACCAAAGACTTCTTCATAGCAAATACCATTTTTGAACAACATAACGGTGACTATACATGTGGACTATACAGTCCATCTCCAGATGAACCACATGGAGATAAAATTGATGATATCCGTGGGAGGAGATGATGGAGAAACTCCCTACTGACCATATGTAAGTTCAGGTTGAAGCAGAAGAAAATTAAGGCAAGTCCACATGGACCCTTGATGGCCTTAGTCTCTCCCACCTGAATTACAAGAACATCTCAGGAAAGATGTGACCCACTGAACACCAATGATGGAAGACCTGATGAGCTGTGGGAGGACATCACGAACAATACTCATGAAGAAAGCAAAAAGGCCATGGAAAAGACAGAAAAGAAAGAAAACATCACAGTAGATGCCAGAAGCGACTCCCACACTTCCTAAATGTAGAGCAGTTTAAAAGAAATGTAGAGCAGTGAAGGCAAATGAGAGAAATGATGACATCCAAAAGCTGCACAGAAACTGTCAAAGGGCAGCTTCAAAAGACAAAACAAAATATCATAACGAAATATGCAGAGACCTAGAGTTAGAAAATCTATTAGCATATCTTAAACTGAAAGAACTTAAGAAAAAAAGTCAAGCCACAAGTTGCAATATGAGAGATTCTGTGGGCAAAACACTGAAGGGTGCAGAAAGTACCCAAAGAAGATGAAAAGAATACGCAAGTCACTGTACCAAAAAGAACAAACTGACATTCAACCATCTCAAGAGGTGCATATGTGCAAGAACCTATGGTACTGAAGGAAAAGATTCAAGCTGCAATGAAAGCTTTAGGCAACAACGATGCTCCTGGAATCGATGGGGTATCAATTGAACTGTATCAACAAGCTGACAAAGCACTGGACGCACTCACGTGTCTATGCCAGGAAATTTAGACTCATCATTCTTGTACCCATTCCAAAGAAAGGTGACACAAGAGCACATGCAAGTGAAGAACAATATCATTAATATCACACGCAGGTAAAAGCTCACACGAGATCATCCAACAACAATTCTAGCTGTGCTTTGACAGAGGTTCAGGCTGGAACAGGGATATTATTGCTGATGGCTGATTTCAAATAGATCTTGGCTCAAAACAGAGAATACCAGAAAGATGTGTACTTGTGTTTCACTGACTGTGTCAAGTCATGCGACTGGGTGGAGAATAACAAACTATGAATTGCGCTAAGCAGAATCGGAATTCCAGAAGACGTCATTGTGCCCCTGGGGAGCCTGTAAATGGATAAAGAGGCAGTTATGTGACTAGAACAAGGGCATGAAATGTGGATTAAAATAATGAAAGGTGAAACAAATGAAAAAAAAATAATGAAAGCTGTATGCATCCGGGTTGAATTCTCTCACTATACTCATTCAATCCGTATTCTGAGCAAACCTCCCGAGAAGCTGAGTTATATGGAGAAGAATGTGGAATCCAGACTGGAGGATGGCTTATGAACAACCTGATGACAGATGACACAACTTTACTTGCTGAATATTGAGAAGTGGTTAAAAACAACTAGATAGAAGGAAACTCAAGGGCTGAGCACCAGTGGCCTAAGTGATTGAGTGTGGGACTGCGGCCTACAGGCTTGGCAGTTCAAATCCAGCGGTGGCTCTCAGGAGCAGCGCTGGGTAGCTCCCACGACCATCAGAAGGCAGTGATACCCCCCCAAAAAAAGGAAAGAAACTCAAAACCCTCCCCACTGGACCAGTAGGTAATGTCATGATAAACAGTGAAAGTTACCAGGGGTCTCATCTTGCCTGGATCCACAGCCAGTACTCATGGAAGCAGCAGGCCCGAGACCCAAGGGCACACTGCATTGGGTAAATCTGATGCACAAGACCTCTGGAAAGTGGGGAAACAAGGATGTTACTGGGAGGGCTATGGTGTACCTGCCCCCTCTCCCCCATGGCATTGTCAAGCACCTCAGATGCATGTGAAAGTTGGACTGAAGAAGTGATGATGCATTTGAATTCTGGTGCTGGCAAAGAAGACTCAAAGCATCATGGACTGCCAGGACAAATGAATCTGTGTTGGAAAGCAGTACAGCCAGAATTCTCCTTAGCAGCAAGGATGGCAAGACTTTGTTTCAGGAACTTTGAACATGCCAAGAGAAATCAGTCCCTGGGGAAGGCTATCATGCATGGTAAAGTGGAAGGAGAGCAAACAATAAGTAGATGGACTGACACAGTGACTGCAACACTGAGCTCCTACATAACGACTGTGAGAATGGCGCGGGAACAGGCGGCCTTTTGTCCCGATGCAGAAAGCTTCACACCCAGTTCCAGGGCACTTAACATCACAAACACTGTTCTGCAGATGGGTCCATTCAACTGCAATGCTTACGATTGCCCGATAGATGGCAGCATTGCAGAGCACAGCGATGGCTTGTATGGAAACACCGCCTCCCCTTCACACAACACAAGGGCCGGGAAGAGCAAGTAAGCAAAGGAAATGTTCTGGTCAGGCAGGAAGGAGCTGCCTTTTATCAAGTGTGTCATATCAAGTGTGTGCCTGGCTCTTTGCTGTGTGATTTACTGTGAGAGGACCACACTGAGTCAGGTGTTAGCCCTTTTTCACAAAAAAGAAATCCGAAAGGGACTGAGGTGGATACCCTTTCCTGTGGTCAGCACAGCTGAAGGTGCCCTGGTGGCGCAGTGGATGACATGTTGGGTTGCTAACTTCAAGGGCAGCTGTTCGAATCCACCAAACGCTCTGAAGGAGAACGTTGATGCTTTCTGCTCCCCTACAATTTACAGCCTTGGAACCCCACGGGGAAGTTCTACCCTGTCCTGTATGGATCCTCTGAGTTAATGCTGGCCTTGCTCTCCCTCGCTGTCAACCAAGCAAGGCTTTATCATGTCCTTCAAGGGCGGACGCAGACATTTCCATAGCGGTGGACCGATTGTCCCGCTCTCTCATTCCTGCACTCCTGGATCCAGCACTAACCAGATCTCCAGGCAGGAGGGACTGTACATGCAGATGCAGCCTGTGCATCAGCAGGATGGGCTTCACCTCTGAAGAAAGGCCACATGTCCAGCCCCTCCCCAGGCCAAGTGAAACTGCATCTTCTTAGGACGCCAGAGACCACTGTCCTTGGAACCTTGAAGATGCACTGGACTACCTCGCTGGCATCCAGCCAATTCAGACTCACAGCGACCCTGTACAAAGTTAGAACCGGTGAGTCCGTTCTGTTAGTGACCCTCTTGGACAGAGTAGAACTGGTCCTGTGTGTTTCCGAGCCTGTAACTCTTCACAGGAGTAGAAAAGCCTCATCTTCCCCCCTACAGAGGCACTGGGGCTTCAAAGTGCTGACCTGGTGGTTAGCAGCTTAATATGTAACCCCGATCCGACAGGACAGAGTATAACTGCCCCTGTAGGTTTCTGAGACGATAACTTTTTTTTTTCAAAGTGGTAAACATAAAATAAGAATGCAATGATAAAAATACACATCGTGGGTAAGAGGGGAAAAAAAAAACACCATCAGTATTTAAAAGGCCAGAGAAGAAATGTTTGTCAAGAAACAAGCAAGCAATACTTGCACCTAGAAATTTTCAGGATGGGTCGAGGGGGAGGTCCACTGATCCGGTATGAAGATGCTAACTCTTCACGAAGAAGACAGCCCCATCGTTCTCCCGCTCCTCACGTGCCTTGAATGCAGGTCTCAGGCGGTGGCTGGTGAATTGGTGGTTAGATGTCACAAGGAAACACGCAGCAAAGGCTAGGCTCCACGTGAGAAAGTGAGTGGTTTGGAGGGGTATCCTTCATGACACCTAGCCTTTGCCTTCTCTAAATTGGCCACAACAAACCAGCTGGCCCGACTACTTGGGCCAGGCGGGCCCAAGGATGGCAGCTGGCCAGAGAAGTACAAGTGCAGACAGAAGACAGATGTGCTGGGGCAACAGGGCGACCTTGCTCCGACGGGGAAGCAGCCCAGGAATCATCTGATGGCGCAGCGAGGAAGCAGAGCCACGGAGAAGGATCTGCTTTGCATCAGGCAGGCAAAAGTGTTCCTCTCCTTAGATCAGGCCCCAGCAACCCTGCGCTAGCGCAAAGCCTGAGCTCCCAGGCAAGCCTCCACGCACGCGCACACACCCCTCTCCCCTGGCACCCAGTGACTTACTTGGCAAGTCCTGTTTTCTTACCTAAGAATCCTATGAAATAATAGGCGTTATTTGGTTTTCCTCCTAATGCCCCTAAAGACTGTGGCATCTTAAAACACTCCTAAAGGAAAAGAGAGTGCGAGATTCTCAACTCACTTGTGGACTGCTGCTCACGGATCTCTCTGCACACATGGAGGTGTGATGGACCGCGAGCGACGGTTTGGGGGGCAGGAGCAACTTACTTTGAAGGCGTCAACATAGACAGGGTTGATTTGGTTGATGCCCAGACGAAGGGGCACAATGAGCAGCAGGGGCTTCCAGGCTGGGCAGCAGGCAGAGGTGCTCTTACTCTGACTGGACCCATCCGAGGGCTCGGGGGGGCTTTCGGCAGCTGTGGCACCACTCATGGGAAAGACACAACACATTTTTTCTAGAAACAGAAGGAGAGTTGGATAAATAAAGGGTCTGCAGCTCTAGGAGAGACGCCAAAGGGTGGGGGCACGAGGGGGTTGGACATCACATGACATGCCCTGCCTGGAATACTGCCCACCCTGCTGGGTGGGGAGCAGGTCTCCCCATCTCTTGCAGGAAGCCCAGGCCAAGCCTCTAACCCTCAGCCTCTTCAGTCATCACTGAACACTCCCCTGCTTCTGTCAGGCCTTAGGGGCTCCGGGAGCCATTCTCCTTTCTCAGCTGGTCTCCGAGGGCCTTTGAGACAGGACTGTATCTTTAAGTTTCTCTCACCCCATGGCAGCGAGCCCCGATGTGAGCAAGGCTCAAAACAAAAAGTTCTCTTCGTGACATTCCGACTCATGAAACTGCATAAAAGGCCTAGAGGTGGCTACACTGAATAGTTCTCTCTCGGAGGCTCTGGAGGGACCATGGTTGGACCCTTGTGGAAGAGCAGCAAGGCTGCTCGCTCAGCTTTCTCTCTTGCAGAAAAGCCCAAAGGAGGAAAACAAAAGCAAGAAACCGGCCAGGAAAGATTCCCCAGAGCCCTGCAGCCCCTTAAAGAGTCCCTGAGTGGTACAAATGCTTACTGGCTGGGCTACTTACTAACCATAGGGTTGGTGGTTTGAGCCCACCTGGAGGCACCTCCGAAGAAAGGCCTGGAAACCTTACTCCAAAAGGTGACAGCCATAAAAACCCATGATGGAGTGCAGCTCTACTCTGAAACACACACAAGGGGCAGGCGGCAACTGGTTTGGTTGGTGGGCTGTGTTCCTTTAAGCTTACTGCCCCCGTGGCAGACCAGAAAGACTCTCTAGAGCCCTCCCGCTTTCTGAGGGCGAGGAAGAAAGTCATCACCCGCCAGCCAAGAAGATGAAACAGCCTTGGGACTCACTGATGTCTTCAATCACCACAGTGTTATCCATGGAAACATAAACAGCCAAGGAATTCCAATCGTCAAATAACGCAAGTTTTCTGCAAAGCAACATGCGATGAAGTCACAATTGGGGAAAGACGGAGACAGCAGCCAGAAGCAGGACAAATTGAGGCCCAGTCTTCCCCAAACCACCAGCTGCCGAGTCACAGAGGGGTTGGGGGTGTTCACATCAGCGCGGGCTACTTTACCAGAGCTCTGGGACACTCTTTGCTCTGGGACCTGGAGAAGGTCCTGGTTCCTGTATCTGAACCTTGAGAAGGAGACTGTTCTGCTTTATGAAATGCCACGTCTACCTCACCCAAGGATATCCCTCCTCTTGAATGAAAGGGGAGGACTGAGACTGCACTTAGTCCCCAGAGGTTTTCTTCTCTTAAAAAAAAGACCTTCTGACTCACCACTTTAAAAAGATGCATCATTTTAAGGTTCGTCTCCCTTAAAAACATTTTTTCTGTTTCACAGTTAGTGAGGGATGCCTGCCTTGCACATTGTGTTCTTTACGAGGGTTATCGACAAGGGATCAAGGTGACAACAGCACTGCAAAGGGGAGGGCAGGAAGCTTAGTGAGCTAGGGCAATGGGGGAAGGGACACTTCAGAAAAGGACGGTGGGAATGGCCGTACAACTTGAAGGATGTAATCAATCTCACTGAATCCTACATGCAGAAATTGTGCAATTGGTGTCTGCTCCATGTTACTTTCAGCAACAGTTAAGGATAGATAAAGATAGACACAGATATGTGTACACATAAGAAAACTTCAATATCTCACTGCCATCGAGTCAATTTTGACTCGTAGCAACCCTAAAGGGGGAAGGTAGTACTGTCCCTGAGGGTTTCCAAGACTGTAGCTCTGTACATGGGGACCAGAAAGCCCCGTGTGGTTTTGAACCACTGATCTTGTGGAGACAGCCGAATGCATAACCACTACGCCACCAGGGCTCCTAGAGGCATGAGGGGGCTTCCAAAAGTTCATGGAGGAATGGAATTACAAAAAAAAAATGTTTTTTTAAAGGACAAGATCATGGACTTTTTTCACCAGCTTCATATATACTTGTTATTGCTAGGTGCCATCCAATTGGTACCCTATGTCCAATGAGAAGAACCCCTGCCCGGCCCTGCGGCGACCTCCCAGCTGCTCCTATGCCTGAGTCCACTGCAGCAGCCACGTGTCCATCCGTCTTGTGGAAGGCCTTCCTCTTCGTCAATGGCCCTCTCCTCTCCCGTGTCTGATGTCCTCCTGCAACTATGAATCTCTCCAAGTACATGAGATGAATATGTGTATGTATGTGCATACAAAACACACTGCCAGCAAACTGATTCCAATTCACTGCAACCCTGTCGGCTAGAGGAGAATTGCCTCAGTGTTTCTAAGGCTGGGAATCTTTCTGGAGGCAATATGTCACATTCTTCCCCAGCGGAGCAGCTGGTGGGTTTGAACCACTGATCTTCCAGTTGGCAGATGAGTGCTTTAGTCATGGCACCACCAGGGCATGTGTACATAGCTACAGACACATAAATATAGACAACGGGGCTTTAAAACCTTCCGGGAAGAATGGAATGAAAAGAAAATGGAATTTTCCATAAATGTTTGAAGCTCCTTCAAATGTGTGTGCATGTATACATACTTACAATCATCTGGACACACACACATATATCGGAACATACACATATATACATATAAGTAGATATATACACACATACACATATATGGGAGCATATATAATATGGAGAATAAGCTCCAGGAAAGTGAAGATGTGCAGAGAAGCATGATCTTCCCCTCCCACACCCCCAAGTAGTGAGACAAGTGCTGCAGGGGACTGGTTATACATTGACTGTCCGTGGGGACTAACTGCTCAGCGCTAAGAGGGAGAGAACATGCTGAGCTGCAGGACTTCCCCGAAGATTACACAGAAGGTCTTTGAAGCAGAGATCGTATCTGAGGTCTAAGTTCAGTACCCTGCCGGTCCCTGCTTCTCCTCTTCCTTCATCTTCTCTTACCAGCCTGAGAAAAGACTACTGCTGGGAGCCGTGTGAAAATCCCAGTGCCACTTTGGACCAAAGACAAAATGCATCCTCTCCCAAACCAGCGGAAGGCATTCCTTACCGTGACTTTGATGCCATTCATTTGACTGTATTTTCTTCCCCCACCCCCATGCCCAAAGTCTGATCATGGCGAGTCATAACCCTTTTAACATAAACTCCTAAAAATATGTACGCTTCCATTTGTTCATGATTCCGAACCTCAAACTCTTAAAGAAGCCAATTCTGAGGGGTACCATGATTGTTGGTGGGTAAATAAAAGAGGGGCAGGTCACCTGAGAAAAAATGTGGCTGAAAGTAGATGCACCGTATGCCAGGCCAATGCTTACATGATTTACCAAAATGAGCCATTCAGAGGAATTGATGGCCAATCAGAGTATGCCTTACTGCTAAATCCCAAATCTGGCCTGCATTTATCCCCATGGAAACAGCTGTCCCTTGGATTCATGGGTTTCACAGACAGGAAGTCAATAATTTCCCATTTGAAGATCCTTGAACTTTACATTAAGAGAGTCCGAAAATCAGCCTATAGTACCAATAGTTCTAGCCCTATGAAAAGGAGCCCAAGTGGAATAAGGGGGGAGGTGCATTGGCCAGCTCACCCCAAGATCCACGGTTGGAACCCACCAGCCACTGTAAGGGAGAAAGACGAGACTTTCGGCTCCCATCAGGAGGCACAGACTGGGAAACGCAGTTCGACTCTGTCCTCTAGGGTTGCCACGTGTCACAGTCGACTCTGTGGCAGCGAATGTGTGAGGAACTTACAACAGGGTTTCTTTCTAAAGACTGTTCTAAGTTGGTTCTGGCATAAGTCGAGTACATTATGAAAGTTTTTTTTCCCGGTATTAATTGCCTTTTTTTATGAGTATCTTTAAAAATCATAAAGCATCTACAAGGGACAATCTGCAAATAGTAAGAGCCACCATTTAACAGGCTGGAGGACGACTTCTCAGACAAACCAAGCTCGCTGCGTCATACAGATGGATACAGTCCAACCTCAGCGCACCACCATCATGCCCCTGATGCCTACTACTCCATAGGGTTTCTGAGACGGGGGATATTGACAAGACCAGACCGTCTCATCTTTCTCCCACATTAATAAAGATAACACGGACAAGGAGAACACCCCAGGTGATCTTAGTGCAATGCCAGCAACCCAAATACTTCCTAAGTTGGAAATCTCTGTAGCTCCTGCAAGAATGCTGCAGACAGACTGCCCAGAGCTTGCAGCATGCTGCATCACAGCGTCCACAGGGCTTCGCTCTCCGAATCCCAGCGTCTGCTTCCACATTCTGGCTACGGTGGTCACACCTTTGCCAAGCTTTATTGAGCCCTTAGAAGTGGGAGCCCTGAGGACATAATGAGGAAGTGTTGGGCTTCTATCTGTCAGGTCAACAGTTCAAAACCACCCGCAACTCTGAGGGGCAGAAACTTGGCTTTCTACTCCCATAAAGAATGATAATCTCAGAACAGGACAGAGGTCGTTTTACCCTGTTCTACAGGCTCACTCAGAGTCAAGGGCAGTGCTCTGTGTTAGTGTGACAGACGTGACGAGACAAATGCAATCTCTGTCCTCATGAACAGCATGTCAAGGAAGAGAGTAGACCGCAGGGGGTGTGGCCATGGAGAATGGGTGCCGATGCCACATATCCGATTCACGTTCAAAACGCTGCTCAACTACTCTACCTCACCCTGCATGTGGGAGGTGATTTCTGGAATTTACCAGGTTAACTGCAAAGGGTCATGGCAGGGTGCCTCGAATGTGCTAAAAGGTGGCATGCTGATTCCCAAGCCTCCCTTCTCCTACACCAGGGCCTGAGCACCTTGAAAATCCAATATTCAAAATATCCCGACCACTACTCTCACACATACATCTCCAGAGCATTCCAGTTAAGAGTCTCCTAGATTTCTACTTGATCAGCACTCAGCAAAGTGCAAGGATTCAGTCAACGTTGACTACGTGAATCATTAACAAAAAAATACTACGTGTGTGGGGGGGCGGTGGTGGAGAGAAAGCCATTTCTGGCCTAGGCTGGCTCAGTCTCTACTTCTTAGTATAAACTCTGGCTTCAAAGTGACCCCCAAGCTAATGGTTCCCTGGGAAGTGAGCGATCATTTATAAGGTGAGATACTGGATTGATTTCTCATGCAAATTAATACAACTCTGAGATCATTGGGCAGCGGGCCACCTGTAGGTATTTCAAAGAACTGGCTTGGACCCCATTAATGACCTTGGGCTCATGGTCTCCCTTATCCAGATGATATGTCTCTGTCATCTTGTCTTTGTCCTGTGTAAGACCAGTGAGTGTTTTCTTTAAAAAAAAAAAGAAGTAGAACTGGCTGTGTAAAATGGTACAGATGTTTGGTAGCTTAGTGGGAGGGTGGCTTGATGGGATTATAAGAAGACTGAGGCTGATGAGAGAAGGAGCTGGCAACGAAGGGAAGTAGAGGAGACAGGAAAAGGCAGACAGCGGATGGTTTTACTTACTTTAACACCTGTGCAACTGTATTTGGTCCAAACCATTCACCAATTGATTTTCCTTCTCCTACACCCATTTGTGCTGTTTTTACATGGGAGGGAAAAAATAAACATGTTAGCCAAAGATCTTCCAGCAAGCCACACATTATTATTTTCCACAAGCAGCAAGCAACTAGATGACTTACTGGAGCCACAAAGCAGGCAGAGGACAAGAAGAAGTAGACTAAAGGTGCTCAGGCACAGCCTTACCCATTTGATGGATAGAGTAGCAACGGTCTTTTCTATCTAAGAAGCACTGGAGGATGCGCTGGTATTCTTTGGGTTGTTCTTTTTGTTTCTCCCAGTTCCAGTCTTTTTAGGGGAAAAAATGGTTTTAAAAAATCATTTTTTTTGTATAACCCTTACCTCTTTGCTGCTTTAAATACAAAGTTCCAAGGAAAACAAAGGAGCTACATCTTGAAGTCCCTGCTTAAAGTGTCCTTCACTTTGATGATAAAGATATCTGGAAGCTGACTGCTCTTGAAGACTCGGGATATAAAGTAAAACCAAAGGCTGGAGAAGGGTGGAAATAACAGGGCAGCACTGGGTCACGTCACACAGGCCTCCCATCCCAAAGGTCTTTCTAGTCACCTGCTCCGTAAGCAGACGATAACTACCAAGCCTGCCAATACAGCCATATAGAAGAACCCAAATGCCATACCATGGGGCCTCAGCTCCATGCAGACAGCAGTGGCTTTTGCCTTTAGATTCGGGTGGCACTGCCAAAAGAATCTCATGGATGGGCTGCTATTCTGATATATTCACAAGAGATCACACACCATTCACAACAAAGGAAACTAAAGAAACCAAACTTGCATGTTGCCATTGTATACCACTTCTTCAATGGCCCGCCCTGACCTTTGGAAAAAATCAATTCTTTTCCTATCAGATGTTTGAGGTTCCCTTAAAATCAAACCCCAAAGGACTACATGTGTAGGGCCCCCAACTGTGTTTCAGGCTCCGTCCCCGGATTCCTGCAGAGGCCATGTATCATTGACTGAAGACAACTGAAAAGAAAAGAAAACGGAAAAGGAAACCCCGACCACAATCACCACGGCAGACAGGATGCCCTGCTCCTGTGCCCGCAGCTGAAGGCATTCTGCAGAAGGGGATTGGGTCCTGAGGCTTAGTTTGCTTCCAAAACATACATTACTCTCTGGAGGTTATAGAATTGGAGTGAATGAGACGGAAATGCACTTGAAGTCAAAGGTCATTTTCTCCAGAGTCTTCTATTTTCTTCTGCTTCTGGTATTTCGGAAACTAAAGTTGGAATCTTCATTTCCAACCCGATCTTCTGAGGGAGAACCAACATCCAGCACTTGTTTATCAGCTACCCAGGCGTCTGAGGCCAAGGCAATCCTGATTAGTCAGCTCCACAGAGCCACTACACATTGACTGATGATGGTGCTAAACGAAGACCCCACCTCAATTTATGAAACCCTGAATAGGACATGATCCAAGATATCCCTTCTTTACAAAATTCCATCTGACGATTCATCTTAGCTACAAGATCAATGTCCAAATTCTTCCTGCTATGGGTTGTATTTCTGTTTTGAACAATTTACATTGCTGACAAGGATTTTTAATTTACCCAGTTTGATCCTCATACAACTCTTTCTAGAATAACCATCTGAAATACTTTAAAAATGGGGGAAAGTTACAGTCTAAGTGGACCTGGATAAAGAAGCGTGAGTGCATAAGAAAAATTACAGGATAAGAAATGAGAAGACCTGTACTTTCTTGCTCTTTGAGCACCCCTTCCCCCATGTTGCCTTTCCCCCTTGCAAATCACCTCAATTCCATGAACTTTTGGTTTCTCATCTGTCAAACCGTATTACTGCCCAGAGGAAACAAGCATAGGATATTTGGTGGCAGCCAGTTTTAAACAGGGACTAAAAAGATCTTCGTGTTTCCTTGATTCCCTAAAAAGAAGGGAATACGCCCGAAAGCCTTTCCAGACCCCTTGCCAACTCTCTCAAATAACTGCAGTCAAAAAGGTCACTGCCATCAAGTCGCAATGATTCGTAGTGACCCAATAGGACGGGGTAGAACTGCCCCTGTGAGTTGCCGAGAGTGTAAGTCTACAGGAGTGTGGAGCCCTGCCTGTCTCCTGAGGAGCAGCTGGGTGTTTCAAACTGCTAACCTTGCAGATGGAAGCCCCATGCATAAGCCCTGTACCTCCAGGCTCCTCAAACTGTCGTAGGATCTGAGAAGTTGAATGGTGGGGAAAGGGAGTGATGTTTCCATACTTCCAAACCTCGATTCCAACTCTAAACTCACTGTCCTCAAGTTGGTTACACCTCACAGTGACCCTGCAGGTCTGAGAGGAACTAACCCCACGTGTGTCAGAGATGGTAACTCTTTATGGGAGTAGACAGCTTCGGCTTTCTCCCACAGAGCAGCGGGTGGTTTCAAAGTGCGAACCTGGCTGTTAGCAGCCCAAAGCATAACTACTATGCGACCAGGATTCCCAAGCCTCAATTTGCACCATTTAATATGTTCGGTAGCCCAGTCTTATTCAAGGTGTCCTTTTGCTTTACTCATCCCAAACCAAAAAAAAAAAAAAATGGACTGTAAGGAAAGTGAAGTACTTAGTGAGATCCTCCTAACCATAAAATGACTGGGTGGGGATATGCAAACAAGGTGCTCATGCCTTCACTCCACCCCAATGACCAAGGGGATTGGATAACTTGTTAATGATGTAAGTAAGGTGCCTGATAGCCTTGTGGGAATGGAACCATGCAAATAAGATAAGAGACTAGTCCATTTTGTCATCCTACTCTAGGCTTAAAATGAGTCATCATACCGGTAGAAAAGGAAGAGGACACAACAACCCAGGAGAGATGGGAACAGAGCACATTCTTTGTGCCTGGGGTCCCTGTGCTGGCAGTGTCCTTAACTTGGGTGACAGTGAGAAGCAGACTGGGCAGAGACAAGGTGGTGGACTTCCCTGCCCACAGATTGATGAAGTTGAGCCCCTTTGAATAAGAGGCTTGCTGGAGGAGGAAGGTGTCTCTTGGAACTTAGTGGAACAAAGTTTGTTTATCCAAGGATTTAGAATGGAGTGGGAGGGGGGAAGGGGGGGAAGAACTGAGTGCCCTCTGGTCTAGGCTTACCGATGGTACTGGGGCATCTCTAGGTACTTATCAACAGAGCTAAAAAGTCTTGTATTACTTTCCAGGGTGTGACAGAGGCCAGAGAGAGACCTATCTGTGAGAAGAGGTGGTCCTGATTGAAGAACTGTATCCTGGAAATTCCTAAATCTGAATTGTATATAACCTGTTCCTTCCGTAATAAACCCCGTAACCATGCGAGTCTGTGAGTTCCGTGTGGCCATTGCAATAAGTTAATGAAGGCAGTCAAGAAGTAGGGAGCACCTGAGACAGCTGGTTGGTTATCAGAACTGGGAAACGTATTAAAGGCCAAAAACACGTCTACTCTCTGTCTCAGAGGAGTTAGTCTTAGGCTGATACTGATGGTGATTATGATCCTCATGATGCCACATCATTTTCACACACACTTTCACCCAAGTGCTTCAACTGCCACCTAGACCAATTCATCCTTCTGAAGCCAATAGGAAAGCACGTACCTGTCTGAAGGAAGCCAGCCTTGGGAGTTCCAGCAGTGATTATTGGACAGTTCCTAATGAAGTGGCTTCCTGAGGAAACTACTTTAAGGATTCCTTCATCAAGTGTGTGAAGCGAAACCCAAATAGCACTTCCCTCTTTGGGGCACTTCCTTTAGGTCACTTCCACCCTTCACCAGAGATAGTCTCAATGAGGTCAAGAAACAGACTTGCCACCCCACCCGTCTTCCTGTTCATTGCATGATCTCCAACAGCCCCCACCAGTGGTGGGTACACTGCGGCTCACGAGCCCTATGCGGCTCTGGAGTACCATTGAGAACATTATTCAGAAGGTGATCATTTCAGATCATGGTGATTTCATTTGTTTGGAAAAAACATATTTAAGGCTCTTGAAAGATTTTAGTTGTGGGGAAGGGCAGGAATGGCACTTTGGTCTCAAGAGTTTGCCGACCCCTGACCTAGATGGAAACTTACTAACCCATTTGCCTCAAGGTTGAATTCTGGCCCAGAGAAAGAACTCTCTCTGACTTGGTGAGTCACAAGAAAATACCAGCTGTTTCCTCTTCTAAAGGGCCATGTCGACAGGTCAACCCGGCCACTTGGGCATTCAGAGACCATTTGGGGACCTGCAGCTTTGTTATTTAGTGTTCCTACAGCTCAATATCAATGTCCAATAGACAGCTGCAAGTGACACTTCAGAGTCCTCAGGACACATTTTAACTCACCCCTTCCCAAATGTCTACAGATGAGGGCTTGAGCTAGCATCATCTGTCCACAGCGTAGCATACAACCCCAGCCAGCATCTGATGAAGGGCCGGTTCCCCCTGTAGGCAAAAAGGATGAGAATGGACACACTCAAAAAAAAAATCCTGATCCATAGTCATAGGGCAGATAAGACATGCTTAATACAGCTTCCAAAGCTAAAAATCGTCACAGAAGCAGGCTGTCTCCTTTCTCTCACAGAGCAGCTGGTGGATTCTACCTGCCAACCTATCATCAGCCTTACACTTAACCCACCAGGAATCCTGAGAATGAAATTTTGGTCCTTCACTTGTCCTTTCCCTAAGTATCAGCATATTTGAAAAACAGACAAAAGAGGCAAACACATATATTCTGAAGAGGGAGGCAACATATCATAGGTGAGACTTGCGAAGATAATGTTGATGGTAAACAAAAGGGGGTTAGGGTTAAAGAAAAAACAAACAAAACTTATCCACAAGGTAGAATTTCTGCTTGGAGATTTTTGGTAAGCATGTGATTTTGATAAATGACTCCCAAGTAAGCTTAGTTGTTATTGTTGGTTGGTTTTTGTTTGTTTGCTTGGTTTTTTTTTTGTTTACTTGGGAGGGGTTCTTACAGCTCTTATCACAATCCATACATATATCCACTGTGCCAGACACATCTGCACATATGTTGCCATCATCTTATTCAAAACATTTTCTTTCTACTTGAGCCCTTGGTATCAACCCCACATTTTTTCTCTCTCCCCCTTGAACCCTTGATGATTTATAAATTTTTGTTCGTGTCTTATACTGACTGCTGTCTCCCTTCACCCACTTTTCTGTTGTCCATCCCTCTGGGAGGGGGTCATACGTTGATCCTTGTGATCAGTTCCCCCTTATACCCCCCCACCTTCCCTCACCCTCCTAGTATCACTACTCCCCTATTGATCCTCTGGGGTTTATCTGTCCTAGATTTCCTGAGTTGTGAGTCTTATCTGTACCAATGTGCACGTTCTGACCTAGCCAGATTTGTAAGGTAGAATTGGGGTCATGACATTGGCAGGGAGGAAGCATTAAAGAACTAGAGGAAAGCTGTGTGTTTCAAGAGTACTGTACTGCTCCCTGACTGACTTGTCTCTTCCTTTCGGCCTTTCTGGCCGGGATGTCCAATTGATTGCTTTCCCTTACCTCCCCCTCTCCCATGTCCCCCCATTATTCTCTCCTCCGGATTGTTCATCTCTGCTATTTTGTCCAGATAGACATGCAAAGACAATAAATAACTCATGTGAAAATAAAGCAAAGCAAAACGTAACAACAAAAGAAATCAGAACTAAAACAAAAATGTATTAATAATTTTAAAATGGCAAAAAAAGTAAAGCCCCCAAACAGTCCCAGATCTGTCCTTGTTCTTTTTTTTTTTTTGGCATCACTGCCCTGGTGGTGGGAGTAGGAGGCCCAGCCTTTGCTCCTGGGAGCCGGAATCGAACCTCCATCCCAGTGGGCCGCAGTCCCGCGCACAACCACTACGTCACCGGGGCTCAGCCCCTGTCCTTGTTCTTTATGAGTGTTTTCCAGCAGAGTCTGCTGGGATGCTATGCCCTGGCCCCAAAGTCCAACTTTGGCATTCCTCTGAGACTTGTTGCTTTGCTTGCCCCGCCCCCCACCGCCCCCTGCTGTTCCACTGCGTCCACAGTGTTTTGTCCTGCTGCGGTGAAGTCTGATCAGGCACATCGCCCACACCATGCTCCCAGAGTTGTTCCTCACAGCATTATGGATCAGTGAGGTATGGCAGGTCTCATGGTGGGGCTGGCCCCATGATCTTCTCTGTGCATTGACTTCTCTGAGTTGGAATACTGTCCTCGGGGCTTGGTGGGCCCAGAGAGTAGAACACACATAGGGCTCAGTGAATCCCATTGCATCATCTGACTGACCAAAACTTGCCTTGCACAGTTCATTTCTGTCTCCCATCTTACCTAGTTCAGGAACAAAGGCTACCAAAGAAAATCATTTAAAATGATCAAAGATATTAGGAAGGCTCTTGACTGTTTAAAACATACCTTACAAAGCTCTGAAAAACAAGAAATGCATTGTACAGCAAAAGGAAGGGTATTAGATAAGGCATCAGAAAATCAGTCTTTAGTTATCTAATCCATAGTTACACATCAGGCTGCTAACCACAGGGTGAGCACAAAACCACCAGCTGATTCACGGGAGAAAGATGAGGCTTTCTACTCCTTCGAAGATTTAGTCTGGGAAATCCACAGGGGCTGTTCTAGCCTGTCCTCCAGGGTCTCTGTGAGATGGCATCAACTCGATGGCATTGAGAATTATATCTTGGAAGGTATAAAACCAGTTAATAAACAGCACGAAGGGTTTCATTTTGAGAAGATTTCATGTCAAGAAAACCCCATGTAGGTGGCCAGAGTGGTCTCAATATTTTCTCAAGGTAGCCAGGAAATCAGGTAATGTGGATGGCCGATAAGACACTTTGCTAATAAGGGACTGCCTTTTGCAGCATAGAAGCATGGTCTCAGAAAAGTCTAACTTTAAAGGGAATCATCGGTCTTGCAAGACTACACGACCAAGGTGGCCACCTCTTTCCTTCTCTTTGGGGGAAAGAAGAATTGCTATAGCAAGATGGCAGAGCCTGAGCCAATTTGTGTGCTGGGAAGGGAGCCCTTTGGCATATGTATATAATAGAATTACTCAGGCAGACCAGTATAGAAAGGAATCCATGGAACCTACAAAAGAGAGAATTTATTGCCATCATCTTACAAAATAGAACTGCAAATGTTTTCTCACTTTTGCAAGAGCTCCTCCACTCAAAGAAATTAGTGCCAGTGGGTCCATGTATTCTTCTTCTGTTTGCTTTCCTGCTTGGGTACGTTCTAGGGAGAGGGGGGAAATCATGTCTGCCTGGAATTCTTCCATGGCCCTTGCCAGGAAGGTTGATTTCACTTTAGTGAAAAAGCTCACTGCTGCATCAAAATATGGGTCCAACAGATTTCCCCTTTGGAGTGTAGTTTCCACCAGGGGCGTCTGGTGACCTTCTCTGACAGGGCCAGCAGAGTTACGGAGCAGAAGCCTATTTGCAACCATCTCACCAGGTGGCTCTTGGAGGAGCACAGTCACTCTGTTTCTGAAGCTCTCATGTTTAGAGAAGGCAGTTGGTCCTCTAACAGCTTAGAAGTCATTCCAAGCAAAGTGCTTTCACTTCATTTAAACAAAGAAAGGAAAAGAGAAAAACCTCTCAGTGCCATCCAGTCAACTCCAAGTCACAGAGACCAGACCCTAAGGAACCGGAGAGCACAGTCCCCATGAACTTCTGGGGCTGTCACTCTACGAGAGTGGAAAGTGTCGTCTTTCTTCCTCAGAGTGGCTGGTTTAGAACTGCTGAGGTTGCAGTGAGTAGCCCAGTGTGTAACCGCTATGCCACCAGGATTCCAGTTTTGTTTCAAGAGCATTGTTCCCTTTCTTTCAAGGCAGAGTGATCTTTAATAATTAAGTAAGCCAGCAAAGTAGTGGAATGTCATTGGCTAGGTAGGCCCATATGAGAGACTGATTTGAATTTTTCCCCTTTGTTCTCCAACAACAACAAGTAATACAATCAAAGTGTTTGGTAGTTCCTGAGCACTTGGAAGTGGGCTCAAAAATGCACAGGCATTGCACAGTATGGGGCCACATGTGTCAAGGTATGTCAGCAAGGAAACATTCTAGATCATTTCAAGATGGGGAGGGGGCACAGGACGGATGCAACAAACTAAGCTCACTGCTACCAAGTCAATGCTGACTCAGAGTGACCCCAGGGGACAGGGAAGAACTGCCTCCTGGAAGTTTCCAAGACTATACCTCTTTAAGGGAGTGGAAAGAGTAGAAAGCCCAAACGCTCTTCCTTGGAGTCGTTAGTCATTTCAAACTGCTGACCTTATGGAGCGAAGCCCACCAGGGCTCCTTGAGAATGATCCAATGGTGCTACAAAAGCAGATCCCTATGCATTACCCTGGATTATAGGATATAGTGAAGAAAACATTTTTCATTTGGCATGGGGGAGCACTGAGTAACTTTTTTTTTGAAAAGAGGACGATGGACCCAATAAGTTTGGGAACCTATGTTTTAGATGAAGTATACAACGTACCCAGTTCTCCCCAGCTCCAACTCTTTGCCATAAAACCAAAATAACCCCCACTTCCATCTAACTGATGGCACTCCTAGTGGCCGTGCGCGTAGAGTTGCCGAGGCTGCAAATCTGTACAGAAGCAGCCAGCTTTCTGTTTCTCTCGGCGGAGTGCCTGGTGAGTTTGACCCTCCAAGGGTTGGGTTAGCAGTCCAACGCCTACCCCATAGCACCACCAGCCACCTCTTCTTGCCATCATGTGAAGTCACCGATCCCTCAGACAAGCTATCAATGTGGAAGAAAGCAGAGTACAACAAATGGTATACCTACCAATGGGTGAAAATTTCCTTCTGTATGTAAACCATAGACGAGAACTTACATCAGACAACAGCTGGGATCTTTCTGTAATTACATGTGGAATTAAAGTTAAATCACTGAACTCCACCAAAAAAAAAAGATCGGCCTTTCGTTTCTAGGCCAACAACCAATCCAACTCATTTTTCAGTCAATTGCTTTGGTATAGAAGATATAATAAATTGTGGGAAATCCAATCTCATTTTATTCAACTAATTTCAGGAGCCACCCCCACCTGTGTTTGAGCAGAGCTATTGATACAGTGATACTGGTTAGATCATGCTTCTTCTCGTCACCATGTCAAACAATAACACCAGGGTCACAGCCACCAGGAATAGGAAAAGCAGGGCATTTGGAGACTCCATTAATAAGGCAAACTCGGTCTCTGAATGATGACAGTTGGTTGGATTTCTTATCAGTACCCAGTGTCGGTTATCTAAAACTAGAGGATATGAGCACGTGTGACTTGAAAGGAACTCTCCCTGCTCAGCAAATGAAATAATTGAAAATTAGACCACAGTATCTAGTGGAACTGGCATCTGCAATCTAAATTGCATGTAGAACACCCCAAATGAATTTTTGTCTTATTTCATAGCATGTTTTCTAGTAGCTTATGACATGCATTCACTTTGATGGCCACCAAATCTGATGCCGTACATTTCTCCCATTCTTACTCTTCTGTCTAGAACTTATAGCCGTTGCACTTCAACAGAAGAGAGGACATTTTAAATTGTTGCCAAGAATTTCTACTGGCCATCCTGCCTTTCCTTTGAACATGTCAGGAGGATGTGCTGTTTGGATTAGGCTTCCCTTTCCTGTCCCCATTGCCTATCACACACTGGGCAGCAGATATGTAATATTAAAGGGAAGACTTCTAGAGCCATAGTCTCTCTAAGTTTGAACTGTGACTGCTACTTACCAACTGTGTAATCTTTTATATACATATACACACACATACAAGTATATAATTTATTTTATTTTGTTCTTGAGAATAAATACAACAAAATATATACCAATTCAACCATTTCTACGTGATAATTCAGTGACCGATTGTATTCTTCATTCTCTTCCCCCTTTTTATGTTAGCCCCTTTCCTTATTAACATAAACTCCCCTAAGGCTCCTACCTAAGCTTTCAAGTTGCTGTTTTCTGTTTGATCCAATATAAATGGTTCTTAAGAACATTTATCTCAAGGCAGACATTCTTTGACTAGTCAAGCTAAACCTATTTCAAAGACTTCAGGGGGTATTTTTAATTTCGGGTTTAACGATTACCTCAGGACCATAGTTTCAAGGGTTCACCCAGTTTCTATGACTCCGGAATACCTGACTTCTAGGATAATTCCAGCTGTCTGGTCTTGTCTCTTAACCTCTCTAAATTAGAAAATTTGTAAAACAGAAAATTGATTTCACAGAGTTATTTTAGCAATTAATAAAATAGTGCTTAGATGGCACCTGACACACAGTAAGATTGGAATTAATGCTAGCTACAGATCCTAAATGTGTCATTGTGTTATACTTATGCATTGGGCTGCTAACTACAAGATCAGCAGTTTGAGATCACCAGGTGCTCCATAAGAGAAAGATGAGGTGTTGTACTACCTTAACACGTTACACTCTCCGAGACTCACAGAGACAATTCTACCCTGTCCTATAGAGTCACAGTGACTCAATGGCACCAGGTTGGGTTTGAGAGTTTATTTACTGTTGTAAATGTTTACACCATCTTCCCAGTCCAGCTTGTCTACAGGCTAGATAGGCTGGATAAAGTTAAAATGGAGAATTTTTTTTAGTTAAGTGGAAATGTTTAACAATAATCTCACTTTGAAAGACATTGCCCAACATCAGGTTTTAATATAGGCATATTTGACAACGTGGGGGATCCCTCTATAGTCATGGACTGTAGAAATAGAAAAAGTGGCTTCCAAACCCCTCACTTTACATATTAGTGAAAGAAGGCTGGCCCAGAAAGATAAAGGAACTCTTTGGAGGTAAAAAATATCCCCTGAAATCTTGGTAGAATCTGAATGCCAGCCCTGGGCTAGCTCCACGGCTCACAGTTCAAATGAAGGAAGCCACACTTGACAAAATGAGTTCCTCTCTCCTGACCACTGTTTCTTCCTCCTCACCCCATGCTAGGCTCTCAGAAAAAGTTCTCTCCTGAGGTCAATGGAAACCCCAGAGACCCTCTTTCCAAGCTTCAATTTTATTTAAATGTGGATCACAGCAGTATAAGGTTACAAGATCTCGCCAAGAACCTAAAAATGGCAGGATTTTTGCCACTATTAAAAAAAAACCCTAATCACTACATGAATCACAATGAGTACAAGGAAGAAGAAAACGTCCTAAAAATTGACTGTGGTGGTATTGCCTACAGCACTCTTCCTGATATGATGGAACTATTGAATTGTATACTATGTAGAAGTGCCAATAAAAATGCTAAATCAAAAAAAAAGAATTTGAGGGTCAGGAAGAAAGTATTAGCTTCCTTTCCATCAAGCTGCAGTGGCTAAACGATCTACACAAAACAGTCAGAAGACCTCAAATTTCTCAGCCTTTGCAGTCCTGACATTGTCTTTGACAGCCATGGGTTGCTTAGACATCCCCTTGGTGACAATTTTATCTACGTAGAAAAGAATGTGAGAAGTAATGAGAGCTATGTAGCCCCGTCACCAAGGACTTAATACAAATGAGTAACACTAGGAATGACTCAGAAACACAAGGTCTATTGACTTTGGAGGGGGGGGCGAGGAGGGGGGATGCATCCTTCTTTAAGAAAACCAAAAATTTTTTTAAATCTTATGTAGTAATTACATAATCTGGTGTCAATTTGGGGCTTGAGAAGATTAAGAGTGAAGGAGTGGAGTCTAGTCTGGCAATAGCCAACGAGGCCTCTGTGTGGGCATGGCTTTCTCCTGATAATTCTGGGAAATCTTGGATTTCCTCCTTGGAAGCTGGAAACAGTCTCAGGCTCTCTCTCTCTCTCTCTCTCTCTCTCGCTCCTCACTCCCTTGGAGACTTTCTACCAACAAGACACATCGTGCTATGTTCACAGACGCCGCACCCTGGAGACTTGAGAAGCCACATGGAGACTCCTACCAGCAATGAGATGCTTACAATGCTACTGGATCCAAAGACCTTCTAACTACTTGCCTGTGATCATTCTGTATTTTGCCTCATTGCATGTGTTTCATCAGACTGAAGGGGACTTTTTAGATTCATATGGGACATCTGGGCTAATATCAGACTTATGGGCTTGTACTGAACTGGGTTGAGATGCTTTCTTAATATACCATTACCCTTTATATAAAACTCTTTCTTATACACATATGAGTTTCTATGAATCTGTTACTCTAGTGTACCTGGGCTAACACACCTAAGTTTTGCAAATGGTACAAAAATCTACAACCATGCAAATGTACACCTAGGACAGCGGTTCTCAACCTGTGAGTCGTGACACCTTTGGGGGTTGAATGACCCTTTCACAGGTCAACCAATTCATAACAGTATCAAAATTACAGTTATGAAGTAGCAACAAAGATAATTTTATGGTTGGGGGGGATGTCTCCACAACATAAGGTACTGTATTAAAGGGTCATGGCATTAGGAAGGTTGAGAACCACTGATCTAGAGTCTTCTCAGTGTCTCTGAAGGGGCACAAGCAAGTGCCAGGCCTGAGCCTTAAACTAAATTGGCTACAAGGTCAATCGATGCACATTGGAATGGCAGTTCACAATGATGGAGACCACCCAAGGAGGAAAAGGTGAATGGGAATTTGACTCAGGCTCCCCTCCCAGTTGGGTTTTTCCAATTAAATTCTAACAATTCGTACCTGTTGTAAGGAGATGCTGCTTCCCTAAGATCCATACCAGCTCATCTGTATCTGGAAATTCTTCTAGGTAGTCAGAGAAAATAGTAATCTGATTTTCATACTTGGATAAAACTGAAAGAAAATTAAAGAAACTTAAGCAAAATTTAATAGCAAAGGAGCTTGCTTATGTGGTTTCCTTTACCTTGAACATGAGAGGTCATTGGCTGAAATTGTAATGGAAACAAATCATCCTTAAGGAAAGAGACAGTCACAAGCCAGGAAAATCCATTAGTAGAGGGATTTTTTTTTCTTGGCCATGTCTTTGTTGTTGTTACAATTTTATTTTTCACTGCAAGCTCATTTTATTTATTTATTTGCACGATTTTTTTCATTGTAAAATTATAGATCACACCAAACCAAACCCCTGCCTCCCAGTCCATTCCAATTCATAAGCAACCCTAGGGGCTTCCAAGGCTTTATTTAAATCCTGATGGGAGCTGACAGCCCTCCTAGCAATGAGCACTTCAACACTCGTCCCACAATGCTACCAGGCCACTTTATATAGAACACAGCATGTGCCAATTCAGTGCTTTTCATGTGTACAACTTAGTGCTATCGATTAATCAGCCCTGGGATAATCTCTACAACGTGATCACCCAATATCCAGAGAAGTCTTTTCAAACCAAACAATAGTTGTTGTTTTTATTTTTGTTTTTTGTTAGGCATCACTGCCCTCTAGTGAGAGTGGGAGGCCCAGCCTTGCTCCTGGAGAGCTGCTGCTGGATTTGAACCGCCAAGCCAGTGGGCCACAGTCCCACACTCAACCACTACGCCACTGGGGCTCAGCCCCAAAAAATAGTTTAAAAAAAGAAAAAAAGTTTGCCTCAAGCATTGTCTTCTTTTAAGACTATCTATAGGGGATCAAAGGGATAACAATAAGTCAACAGATTGGGCAAAAAACTTATGAGAAAGTGCACCGATGAAGATGAGGGGAGAGGGCAGAGCCCCGGTGGCGTAAGTGGTTGAGTCGGAACTGCAGCCTGCGGGCTTGGCGGTTCAAATCCAGCAGTGGCTGGGTAGCACCCACGACCACCAGAGGCAGTGATGCCCACACACAAAAAAAAAGAAAGAAAATGAGGGGAGAAAACTGAGACAAGGAGGGTGGAAAGGGCTGCACAGATGAAAGAGGATCATCAGTGTCACTGAATGGCACATGTGAAAGTGGCTCGCTCAGTATATGTTGTGGTATGTACATTCTCAACCAAATGGCCTTTTTAAAAATTACGTTCATCATGTGTAAGTGATGTTCTATTTCCTCGGTCACATTTGGTTCATTCTCTGAATAATTAATTGAACACATCCACAAACATTAACAGCGAGTCAATTTTGACGAACAGCGACACTGTAGAACAGGATAGAACACACCCCATGAGATTCCAAGGTTCTTAATCCTTTCAGCCTTTACAGGAGCACACAGCCTCATCTTCCTCTAAGGAGCAGCTGGAGAATTTTGATTGCTGGTTAGCAGCCAACGTGTAACCACTACACCCTGTGTGGCCTCCTTTGTCCATAACTGTTTACTAGCTTCTCCTAGCACAAGTGTAACCTGCATACCTGCCCTTTGCCACATGACAAAGGATGTCGTAGGGTTGCTAGCAGCAGTGACTTGGAAAAGATACACAACTGTGAAAATCACAATGTGTTAGCTGGACACCAAACGTTTTTACAGTGTTTTATTTACCACTCATATGGCCAAAAAAAGACCTTGAGGATAATGATAAAGATCACTTGTTTTTCAGATGAACTATGTTTCTCTCTCAGAATAATGCAACCCAGTAACTGTAATGAAATTTCACTAGCTTACAAGCTATACTTTCAGACCATAGTAGATTGTGCTGATTATTTTTTCTAATGAAAAAGTAAAAGAACTATATGAGCATATTGATTAATGCAGAAAAGTCATTTGACAAAATATAGCACTTATTTTGATAACACTCAAAAAACTAGGAATAGCAGGGAAATTCATCAACATATTTAAAGGCACATCCACAATGCAAAGAGTTTGAGAACATCCCCATTGTGGGTGGCAATCAGACAAGGATGGCCTTTATCACTGCTCCTATCCAATATACTCTTGAGAGTCCTACACAGTGCAATAAGGAAAGAAAGCGTTCTGAAATTCCCAGTCTTCTCAAGGCTATCCATAGTTTGCTATGATCCACACTGCCAAATATCTTTGTATAATCAATACAACATATCATAAAGCATACAGGGATAATGTTATGAAAATCTTAGCAATAACTATCTTTAGGGAACAAGTCACTGAGCCTCTGGGCTCAAGACCTTAGTCTCAGACCATACCAAGATCGATTGACATAGCATAGTCCACAAAGACAGTAATCTACATGCTAGTTTGGTTGAGTAGCAATCAGAGTCTTCTGAGTGGCTATCTAAGGTGCAACTATTGGTCTCTCTCCATCCAAAGCAGAAGAAGAATGAGGACTAAAGGAAAACTTTAATCCAACCTGGAAATCAGACGAACTAGATGGTACCTGGCTACCACTGCAAACCAATATGAAGGGGGTCACGGCAGAAGGTCCCAAAGAGAGTGGCAGAAAAAAAATGTGAACCCAAACTCAAAATCATAAAAAAGACCAGGCTTTTCAGCCTGACAGATTGATGCAATCCCTGAGACTATGACTCTTAGATACTTTTCAAGCCTGGAATTCCACCCCAGTGGCTCAACTTTTGGTCAAGCAGTAGACTAGCAGGGGGTAGGAACCCATTAGAATGAACCATCAGACACATGAGATCAACAGTGCAGCACTGGACCAGGGATCAGAAAGCAGGAAGAGTTACGTAAAAAGATAAATTAAAAAATGGAGGTAGAGTGTTATTACATTGCGGGGATTGACATCAATACTACAAAACGTGTAGAAATTGTTGAATGGTGAACCTATTTGCTCTAAAAGCTTTCACCCAAATCAGTTTTAACCTCCCCCCCCAAAAAAAAAACATCTGCAGCAAAGTTTTACTCTGAAACACCTGGAATATGGCCGTGAGTCAAAATCAACTCAATGGCAAAGGGATGTGTAAAACTCCACTTTCTACCATCTATGGGGAAGGGTCCACCAAAAAAGTGAAGAGTGATGTAGGAAGGAGTTGTCTTTCAGAAGTTCTTTGTAGGGAATTTTCAGAGAGAAATAGGAGAGGACTTCAAAATGTTTGTCGGGGAAAAAAGATGGAATTAAAGGATAATAGAGTATTTCCACCAACTTTTTGAAGCCCTCCTTTATTGTAAGTAGTAAAGAAGTTTATGAAAGTCCAACAAAAGCCTATTAACCCAGGACCTAGAAGTGCAAAATCGATAGTATGTTTCATAGTGCATGAGAAAACATATTTCAAGTTGGAAGCTAAGACACCCAGCAAACACTTTCTCCTCTGCTCTCTCGAAGCTCCCTGGCCCTTGGAAGTTCAGGGCGAGAGCAGCTTTTGTGACCGAGCCACTTTCTGGACTCTCCCACATGAGAACCAGAGAGTCCTATGAGCATCAGATCCTAGACAAAGAAATGGGTTTGTGGGATCTATCAAAAGACAAATTGTTTGATTTTTTCTTTTCTTAGGTAGGAGCATGTTGTTTTCATAAGAATAAAGGTGCCTAAATATAAATAAGTCTTATCAGGTCATGGAAATATGTCCACCTGTTCAAAATGCTTGGTTGGAAGTTGAATCACAAGTTGAGCAAGCACTTTCCAAAGCCCAGAGAGACTGGCTTTTTTGAAATAGATAGAGGGTCAATCTTTGGTGGTGGTGGTGGGTGGGGGCTAGCGAGCTTTTCTCCTCAGTAAATTGTCATTAGTAAGGTTAGGTTCTGCTTAATTTCAATCTGAAAGAAGTTGTAAAGGAGACAGCCATTCCAGTCCCCTGTGAAAACTCATCATCACTGAATCTGCCAGGGAGGCTGGGGCTGTCTTCGTCTCTCTGCCACTGGCCTTAGCCCCTGGCCTATGCCCAGGAAATACCAGGCTAAAAATGATCACTCGGTCAGGCCATCCCCAGGAGGTGGTAGACCCAAGCCGGGAAAGTCACATTATGTACCTTAGCACCCTACCCCCTACCCTACAATCAGAAGCAATCAGGGCAAAATGAACATTAAGTGCAGGCCAGAAAGAGAAAGGAATTTAGAAAATACATAACTTGAAAAGAATGGGGGAAAGTGGGAGGCTCTCTGGCACTGACCTGGAGAGGGGTCAAAGGGTCTCATTGGCCGGATGTACAGCATGCATGCATTTAAGCCCTGGGCCTTTTTTTAGCCCCACCATTTCTCTATTGCCAACTTTGTCCCAGTGAGTCACTGTAGAGCTATCTGGTCAAATTAGGACAGCCCCTTAAAGCCTGTGAAAGCTGCCCTGCTTCATTTTGGATGCCTCTGAGCAAAAGGAGGGGCCCTAGTGGTGCTGTAGTTTGGATAACAATGGGCTGCTAAGGCTATGGTTGGCTTTCAAACGGAAAAACACAAGAAAAAGAGCGGCTTTCTGCTTCTATCGTGCTTTACGGTCTCGAACCCTGAGGGTTGGAATCAACTCAGTGAGCGGCAATGAGTGAGTGGGTTTCCAACCAAAAATGGTAACCAAAGAATTTTATTCTTAATCTTTTAAAAAATTATTATTATTACTCTTAATGTCCTCTCAAGGCTTGCTAGGTCAACAAGAAAGTCATTACATTATGTATCATTCCTGATGCTCCTCTCAGAAGGGAGACACCCAGAATGCAACATGTTGGACCATAGCCATTACTGAGTTAAACACACTTTATGAAGCAAATGAAAGTCAGACTAGGGAAATGAGACTAACTAGAGCAAAGAACAGTGAGATGGGGAGATTATGGACAGGGGGTTCTGTCCTAGACAAGGGGCGCAGTGAAGGGATAGGCGGGGACATCTGACCCACCTTTTTAAAAAACATCATTTTATTGGGGACTCATGCAACCCTTATCACAATCCATACATCCATCCATTGTATGTCAAGCACATTTATATATATGTGTTGCTCTGATCATTCTCAAAACATTTGCTTTCTCCTTATGCCCTTGGTATCAGCTCTTCATTTCCTCCTTTCTCCCCTTCCTCCCCCCCATGAACCCTTGATAATTTAGAAATTATTATTATACTGTCATACCTTACACTGTCTGATGTCTCCCTTCACCCACTTATCTGTTTTCCAGAACAACCCCCCCAGGGAGGAGGTTAAATGTAGATCCTTATAATCGGCTGTCCTTTTTTCCTCACCTTCCCTCCACCCTCAGGTATCACCACTCTCACCATTGGTCCCGAAGGGATCATCTGTCCTGGATTTTCTGTGTTTCCGGTTCTTATATGTACCAGTGTACATCCTCTGGTCTAGCCGTATTTGTAAGGCAGAATTGGGATCATGATAGTGGGGTGGGGGAAGCATTTAATAACTAAAGGAAAGTCGTATGTTTCATTGTTGCTACACTGCACCCGATGTCCCATAACTTACAGATGGGCTTTGGGTCCCCAACTAGCACTTCCCCTCATTGATAAAATTTTTGGGGTTTTTTTGATGCCTGATACCTGATCCCTTGTGGTTACACAGACTGGTGTGCTTCATCTAGCTTCTGAGCTAGATGGCCACTTGTTTAACATCAAGCTTTTAAAACTCCAGAGGCTATATATTTTGATAGCTGGGCACCATCAGCTTTCTTCATCACAGTTGCATGTGCACTCATTTGTCTTCAGTGATCGTGTCAGGAAGGTGAGTATCATAGGATGGCAATTTAATAAAACAAAGTCTTCTTACATTGAGGAAGTACTTGAGTGGATGCCCAATGTCCATCTGCTGCCTTAACACTAAACCTATAAATATATGCAGCAGATCTATTTCCCCATCGTCATATGTAAATAAATTTACATGTGTATGTGCCTGTATTCAGACCTCTATAATTGCCCTTGGCCTCCTAGTTCTTTCCTCTATTTTCTTTTACTTTCCTCTTGTTCCACTATTATTCTCAGCCTTCATTTGGGTTTCATTAATTCCTCTAGGTTACACTGCCCTTGCGCAATCCCTACCAGACCTCTCACACACACCCTGCCACTGATTTTGGATCACTTGTTCCTTTACCCCTGGGTTGCTGACCTTACCTTCTTTAGATAAGGAAAAGGAGAATCTAGCTCTACTGACAAGACACATGGCAGCATGCTGATAGACCCTGAGCCCTGGAAACTGGAGATGCCTGCCAGCACTGAGATACTTCTACCACCACTGAATACTGCTAAAAGACTCTGATCCCTGGAAATTGAAGTAGCCATGTGGAGATCCCTGCCAGTACTGAGATGCTTCTGTCACTGGATACACAAGACTCTACCCACTGGCCTGTAATTTTCCTGGTGTCATCGCACGTGCTTCATGAGTCTGAAAAAGACTTTATAAACTGCTATCTGACATATGGGCTAGTATTGGTCTTATGACCTTGGACTGTACTGGGTTGGAATGTTTTCTTAATGTACAATTACTCTTGCATATAAAGCTCTTTCTTATACACATATGCGTTTCTATGAATTTGTTTCTCTAGTCTACCTGAACTAACACACACCTCATAGAAATTAGTTCCTTGGTTTAGAATCTTAGGGTCATAGTTTCAGGGGATATTGCAGTTAATTGGCCTAATAACATGTTTAGTGCTTCTGTTCTACCTCCTAGTCCATTGCATAGGATCTATGTCTTAAAAGCTTACAAGCAGTGATATAAGGCACCACAATTGGTACCTATTCATTGGAGAAACCGAGAAAGAAAAATCAGGAACAGGAGGAGAAATTGGAAAAACATAGTTCCATGAACAGGTGTCTCTTTTTCCATGTGACCAGAACAGTTGGACAGTATCTGACTACCATTATGGAATATTTTGGTTAAAGAGTTCATAGAATTATCAAGTATCTTTGTTCAAAAGGGAGGGACTCATGAGCAGAACTATAGTTTCTCACAGACTTTCTGGAGCCATGGAGGCTGGATAAAGCTTGAAAACGGTTGCCTGGGAATAAACATTATACCTTAAACAAAAACATTCCCTGAAGTCTCCTTGAACACAGAGGATCTTGTGTCTCAAGCAGTAAAGTCTGCCTTGAGCATTATGCTCTGTAGAACTATTTATGTGGGGACAAACTGATAACATCAACCTGAAATATTCGATTAATACCCTTGAAGGGCAGGGAGTGTATGCTAATAAGTGAGAAACCACTCAGCAAAGGAGGATGAAAATGATTGCACAAGTCAAAGAACATAGTCAACACCATTGAATTTTACAGGTAGAACCTGTTAAATTAGCATATGTTGGCTGTGAATAGTCTCAATGAGAACAAAAACAACGAAAAACATAAAAAGTATTGCATGCAATTGCCTGTTAAATGAGATAGGACAAAAAGAATTACAAGAGGGGAAAGGACATTCATCCTTTTATATTTTTTATATTTCCCTGTGTAGCCACCTTTTCCAGCGCTCTTTATGTTCTCAGGTGGATTCAGTGTACTATCTCATTTCCTTTGATGTCATCCTAAAGGACTCTTTTTAGTACATTTTTATAGGACGGCCTAGTGTCAAAGTAAAAACAAAGCCACTTCTGTCAAACCCACTCGAACTCATAAAGACCCTATAGAACTTAGTAGAACTGCTCCATGTGGTTTTCAAAATGGTAACTCTTGACAGGAGCGGACGGCTTCATATTTCTTCCATGGAGCATCTGTTTGAGTTTGAATAGGTGATCCTGTGGTTAGCACCCCAACATTTAACCCACAGCACTACCTTATAGAAAAGCTACCAGTGATACAGTAATCTCTACGATTTTATCTCATAATGTCTTAGTTTCTTCATTTTTAATGGATAATTGAAATACAGTATTTTTGGTTGTGAGCTTTTTTCTTTCACCATTCAAAGTATGTCATCCAACGGCATTCTGATATCAATGGATTCTGATGAAAATTATCTATTAACCTGACTTAGGATCCTTCATACTTAATGAATCACTATTCTCCTGATGCTTTCAAAATTCCCTGTCTTTGGTTTGTTTTGTCATATAGTTTGACAAAACTATAGGTGGAAATTTCCTTGAGTTCATCCTACTTGGAATTCATTGAACTTCTTGGATGTGTAGTTTAATGGGTTCTTTTTAAACCAAATTTGAAGAATTTTGAGTCATTAAATATATTTCAAATGTTTTCCTGCCCATTCTGTCTTTTTTCTCCTGAGACTTCTGTGGCAGTCACCTAATCTGGTGTCAATTTGAGAATTAAGAGTATAGGGGTGGAGTCTAGCCTGTCCATCTGGAGATAGGCAATGAGATCTCTGTGTGGGTATGGTTTTCTCCTGAGAATTCTGGGAAATACAGCCATATTTTCCCCTTAGAAGTGAAAGAATCACTACTCAGTGAGACACTCTACTGACAAGACACAAAACTGACTACCTATGAGACATCCTGGAGGAGAAGTCACATGGAATTACCCTGATGGAACCAGACCTCTGAAGCTGGAAGTCAAATAGAGATTCCTGCCGGTACTGAGATGTTTAAAAAGCCACAGACAGGCCCCTGTCAGTACTGAGATGCTTACAACACCACTGGATCCAAAGACTTTCTACCCACTAGCCTGTGATTTTCCTGCATTTTATGTCATTGCATGTGTTTCATGAATCTGAATAGAACTTTATAGATTGGTATCGGAAATATGGGCTAAAATCGGACTTATGACCTTGCACTGGACTGGGTTGGGATGTTTTCTTAATGTATAGTTGTTCTTGTATATATAACACTTTCCTATATACATATGTGTTTATGAATTTGTTTCTCTAGCCCGCCCAGACTAACACAGCCTCCATTATACATATTTTGGTAAGTTTAAGAGGGGTATTCTACAGATATGAAACTTTGCTCCGTTTTCTTCATTCTTTTTTATTCTTTCTATTCCTAAGAACATATCAATGGATTTATCCTCAAGTTCACTGATTCCTTATTACCCACTCTGATGAGCTGTTCAGTTCTTCTAGTGAATTTTCCATTAGAAAATTGAATTCCTATTTTGTTCTTTTTGATAATTTCTCTTTATTAATATTCTCTATTAGGCAAGCTATTATTATTACCATAATTCCTATTTGTTCTTTTTTTTTTTTTTTTTTTTTTTTTAGGCATCACTGCCCTGGTGGTGGGAGTAGGAGGCCCAGCCTTTGCTCCTGTGAGCGGGAATTGAACCTCCGTCCCAGTGGGTCGCAGTCCCACGCACAACCACTAAGCCACCGGGGCTCAGCCCTCTATTTGTTCTTTAGATATGGTTTTCTTTAGTTCTTTTAACAAATTTTAAATAGCTGACTTGAAAGTCTTGTACTATTAAATATGACATCTGGATTTCCTCGGAAAAGTTTCTATGGATAGCTTTTTCTGCTTTACTGCTTCTTTGTATGGCTCACAACTTTTTGTTGCAACTAGACATTTTAAATAATATAAGGTGGAAACTCTGGAAATCAGATTCTGAGCCTTCCCCAGGGTTTTTTTTTTTTCTGTTTGTAAGAGTTTGTTGGCTTACGAAGTCTCTGAACTCATTTACTGAAATCTATATATAACTGAGCTTACCAGTAAGCAATTCATTGGACAATTTACTTCAACACCTGAAATAACAACAAAAATCTCCCCGTCTTTACAAGGGGCTCTCTATGCATGTTGGAGCATGCCTTCAGTGCTTAGCCAAGCAGTTGACAGGTCTGCCTTAGTCGTCACATTATGTTTGTATAGAACTCAAGACTGGACCGAGAGGTGAGTTTGGAGCTTTCCTGAAGGTCTTTTCCTCAGCATATACACAACTCTGACAATGTGAACAGCTCTGTATATGTATGTGGCCCTCCAAACTCCCAGGAATATAGCCAAGCTTTTCAAACCCCTTATGGAAATCTCATTTCTCTCTTCCTTCTAGCTTTTTCTTTAGCTCATTGTTAGCCCCAACTGCTATCCTAGGGCAACTGGGACTTTAACCAATTGCCTCTGTTTTTGACCAAAGTCCCCAGCTAAAAGGCTTTCTGTTGTCAGCTCAGGATCAGGTTCAACATAGTCTTGCAAAGGGGGCCTTCCAGGGAACCACCAAAGAGGCCAAATAAAGGCATTTATCTGAGAACAAAACATTAAAGAATTCCAATCCCAATCTGTCTTCTCTAAAAGCTGCATGTTTTTAGTGACTGTGTTAGTCCAGGTAGACTAGAGGAACAAATTTCAAAGCCACGCATATGGATATAAGGAAAGGGTTTATATGCAAAAGAAATGTGACACTAAGAAGGCATCCCAATCCAGTCCAGTGCAAAGTCATAAGTCCAACATTAACCCATATGCCCGAAATCAGTCTATAAAGTCTGCTTCCAACTCAGGAAGTCACAGGTCAGTGGGTGCAGAATTCTGGCGCTGGCAGGGGTCTCCCCATGGCTCCTCGCTTCCAGGGCTCAGGTCCATCAACAGCATGCCACTCCAGCTTCAGAGGTCTGTCCTCATCAGGGCAAAGCCGTGTGGTCTCTCCACCGGCTACTCCAACCTCCCCGCCGCTGCCATTCTATGTTGCCTGTGGTTAATCATCTCTCTAACTAACTCCCAACAACTGGGGAAGATAGCTTCTCATCTTCACGAGGGAAATATCGTGAGATTTCCCAGGAGTCTCAGGTGAAAGCCATGCCCACATAGAGGCCTCATCAGCTACTCAATGGCTATCTCCAGATTAACAGGCCAGACTCCACCCCTACATTTCAATCATAAAATTAACATAAGCACATGACTGCCACAGTGACCAACATGCTGTTTATTTTTAAGGATATCATACAACTAGAGATTGCAAAATAGGTATAGAGCAAATTAAAAGCAGTACAAAGTTCACTGTTTTTACATAGATTCAACTATTTTGCTTGAACAAATTCTCCCTGAATTACTGCAAACTTTTGATTAATTTCCAGAGTTCTGGAAAAGTTAATTCTGAATATTTGAGTCCAGATTTCTGATCACTTGCATGAAGAAGAGAGTTTTCAGGGGGTTTTTACTTGGAAACTTTTGATGTCTTATAGGGCACTTTCCAGTGATTAACTACCTTTCTGAGGATCATTTTATCAAAAACTGTAAGTCTCTGAGAAATAACTTCTGGGGTTTTTTACTGTTTTTTTTTTTTTTTTGCCCTCTGGTGGTTGTGGGAGCTACCCAGCGCTGCTCCTGAGAGCCGCCGCTGGATTTGAACTGCCAAGCCCGCGGGCCTCAATCCCGCACTCAATCACTTACGCCACCGGGGCTCAGACTGAGAAATAACTTCTGAAACACAAATTTTCTGAGAGAAAATAGCAAAGACACTTGTAGATCAAGTTTTTACTTAAGAAATAAATGCCACTAACTCTTGAGACTGAAATGAAAGGGTCACAGAATCTCTGGGCCAGAAGAG
Organism: Nesogale talazaci; assembly: GCA_004026705.1. Lineage (NCBI taxonomy): Eukaryota > Metazoa > Chordata > Mammalia > Afrosoricida > Tenrecidae > Nesogale > Nesogale talazaci. The sequence continues at coordinate 38,787 of PVJH01010542.1, forward strand.
ACTTGAGACACATTGGGATAGCTTCTTTGTAGGTCACCAGATTCGAAAATTACCTCAGGATAATCTGCTTCCAAAATAGTCTTCTCACCAGTACATGCATATTTGAAAATACTATCCCGTCACATATTCAAAAGCCTTTTAAAAATCCACAGGGTAAGATGTGTAAGGACTGACACATTACTCATACAATTCACCCTATAAGCTTTTCAGCCTATCTATTATGTGCTAAACACAAAGGATAAAATGTCAGAGAAATACAATCTCTATCCTCAAAAACCTTCTAACCTAATGAAGAAGATAAGTTTGCAACCAACGGAAAATTAATATATGCTCGAAGAAGATAATGTATTAGTTATTTCTAGACCTATCTTCTTCAAGAAAATATAACGTGGTGGCATAAGGGGTCTGAATTGGACTGCTACCCGCCAGGTCAGCAGGTCACCACTACCAGGCCCTCCCAGGGAGAAAGAGGACACTTCCAGCCCCCGTAAAGATTTACAGTCTTAGAAATCCAACGGGGCAGTTCTTGTCTGCTGTACAGGGTTCAAATTTGGTTTAGGTAGTGGGGATGAGAAAACCCCTGTGGAATGCAGAGTGTGGAAAAGAAAAAAAAAACTGATTAATTTCATCTGAGAGTAAGTGGGCCTTCCACAATACACAAACGGTGGCATCAGAGATGAGCTTTAATAGACAAAACTGGTGAGGGGCTTGGGAGGAAATCATTAACTACGCCCTGGTGGCATAGTGGTTGAGTACGGGACTGCGGCCCACTGATTTGGTGGTTCAAATCCAGCAGCAGCTCTCCAGGAGCAAGGTTGGGCCTCCCAATTCCCAGCAGAGGGCAGCGATGCTCCCTCCAAAAATCATTGACTGAAGAAACCCCCAAAGGACTTGGCCGACAACTAAGTGTGAGGTAGGGAATGGTTCAAAAATAACTTGCACTTTTCAAGTGTGAATGATGAAATAGTAGTAGAAAAACAGGAGGACGGAAGTGAAGGATACAGAAAGAATAAACTGAGTCTAGCCAGATTATGGGAGCAAGATGGAGCTTTCTAGTCCCAAAAAGAGTTACAGCCTTAGAAACCCACGGGACCAGTTTGACTGTCCTATGTGGTCGCTCTGAGTGGGCACCAATTCAGTGGCAGTAAGGTTTTGGTTTTGGAGTCAGAATGTGGCTCATAGGTTTGGTAGACAGAGTCCAAACCAAAAAACCAAACTCACTGCCACTGAGTTGATTCTGATTCACAGTGACCCTATAGGCAGAGTAAAACAGCCCTTGTGGGTTGCCAAGACTTTAAATGTTGAGAGGAATAGAGAGGATCATCTTTCTCCCATGGAGCCAATGATGGTTTTGAACTTTGACCTTTTAGTTAGCAGCCCAATGTGTTAATCCACTACACCACCCGGGTTCTAGTTGATAAGAGTAGGGAGAGGTAAAATAACAATAACTTAAACTGAACAGGAAGTCAACTTTTGAAGTAGGTCCTGACAGATGGTAGATCAATTAGCAGAGTCTATGAAGGCAGAGGCAACCCCCCCCACCCCCCCCCACACACACACAAAAGCTATGGCACAGTTTTCACCCCTTTCCTTCTAGTCACCTGAGCCCAGTCCTACCCCATTCTTATTGGTCTTCCTTCTAGTGTCCTGTTTTTTGGCTCACAATAACTCAGAAAACAGAAACCTGAGCAAGTTTTACACTTCAGATTTTTATGACAGAAACCACATTTTCTTGAAATTACTGAGTCATACCCATGCATGTGACTGAAGTTATCAAATAACACAAAAAGCAGGTGTGTCTTCTTTATAGACAATATGAGTTGATCATTGTTCTCTGAAAGAACAAGGCCATTTTTAGACCTAAATTAGTGACTCGACCAAAGGGTTGGTTATTACTCAACCAGAGACATCTGCATCAGATTTTGCCTAACACACTGTCAGGAGACTGGATCTGACAAAGGTCAGGGCAAGTCAGGAAATGGACCAGCTGACAAAGGACCATCTTTAAGGGATAAGACTCTTTAGCTTTCCACTAGAAAAATAAAGAAAGTCATAGAGATCCAGGGCCCATGAAACAGAACATTACTGCAGGATTTCAATCAATTCATCCCATTGGCCTAACAGTGGCAAGAATCAAATAAAAGGTAAACTTGGACTCTTCCTACTTTTCCTTTAAAGTGACGCTTTTAAAAACCTTATTCTCCCTTTTAATGTTTTATTTCTTATGTTATTTTCACTGGGAACAAATTGATAACTAACATGTATTGGGAACTAAATGTATTGGTAAAATGTGTTGCTAAATTAAAACATGCTGGAAAACATCCTTGGGAAAATGGGACTTTTAATCATGTACAAACTGGTTAGAATGTCGTAACACATAGGCCAATACCCCGCTAAACTGCTACCTTGTTTGGCATTTGATATCGAAGATAACTCTGTTCTTAGACAAGCATTTTGTTTTGTTTTGTTTTTCAGAAGTTAACCTTCAGAGGAGAATCTAAATGCCTCTGCTATAAAGAGCGCAGCTTAGAAAATGCTGCCTATAGAAAGGTTATCACCTTCATTGATAAGTCATACAAAGAAGATGAATGGATGGATGGATGGATGGATGGATGGATGGATGGATGGATGGATGGATGGAGAGAAACATATGCTTGACTTTCTAGTTTAAGACTTGAGGCAAATCTTCCACAAACTAAGTCAAGAAACTCCTCGATTCTTTATCAAGAGGTCTTACTGGTCTTCACAATCAACCTTAAAATGAAGCTGTGGTTATATTACCAAGAAGGCAATTTAAATGACTTCAACTGCTAAGTCCTGAAGTGGGCCAAAAGGTAAGCTTCTGTTACACCTTTGATTTTAGACAGTAACTAGATTAAAAAAACTGCAATACTAACAGGCTGAGTGCATGGCTCATGTAGGAATCAAAACACTGTGTTTAGCCATACTGATTATTGCTAACAACTAATTTTATCCACTAGTAAGGAGGAAAAAAACCCCAGACACAAATACACACACACACACACACTCTACTTGTAAATAGTTCTAGCCTAGAAATTCCTAAATTTCATTTCTAGTCCACCTTCCTTTAACTAGATACGGAATTTGGAGAAGCCACAGAATCTCTCTGGGCTTCAGATTCTCCATATTTCAAGTAAACAGTGTGTTTTCCAAACAGCAGATCATAACACAACAGTGGGTTGTGAAATCTATAGACAGGGTTGCAATCAGCATTTTTAAGTGTAGAATAAACTGAGTTGTAATGGATAATATATTTATTACTGTGCTACGATCTTTTTTTCAGTTTAGTGGGTTTTTTTTAATCATTTTATTGGGGGGATCATACAACTCTTATCATAAGCCATCTATCCATCCATTGTGTCAAACATATTTGTACATTTGTTGCCATCATCATTCTCGAAACATTTGCTCTCTACTTGAGCCATTGGTACCAGCTCCTCATTTTTCCCCTACCTCATCAACCCTTGATAAATTATAAATTATTAATTTGTCATCTTATATCGTCCAATGTCTCCCTTCACCCTGTTGTCCATCCTCCAGGGAGGAGGTTATATGTAAACCCTTGTAATCGGCTCCCCCTTTCTACCCCACCCTACCTCCACCCTCCTGGTATTGCCACTTCCACCATTGGTCCTGAAGGGAGCATCTGTCCTGGATTCCCTGTGTTTCCAGTTCCTATCTGTACCAGTGTACATCCTCCTGGTCTAGTTGGATTTGTAGGCTAGGATTGGGATCATGATAGTAGGGTAGAGGAAGCATTTAAGAAATAGAGGAAAGTTGTATGTTTTATTGGTATTATACTGTACCCTGACTAGCTCCTCTCCTCCCCATGACCCTTCTATAAGAGGTTGTCCAGTTGCCTACAGAGGGGCCTTGGGTCCCCCAATCTGCACTCCCCCTCATTCACAGTGATATGATTTTTTTTTGTTCTTTGATGCATGATACCTGATCCCTTTCAACACCTCGTGGTCACACAGGCTGGTGTGCTTCTTCCTTGTGGGCTTTGCTGCTTCTGAGCTAGATGGCAGCTCATTTACTTTCAAGCTTTTAAGACCCCAGGCATTCTATCTTTTGATAGTTAGACGCCATCAGCTTTCTTCACCACATTTGCTTATGTCTCCATTTGTCTTTAGCATTTGTATCAGAGAGGTGACCACACGATCTTTAAAAAGTAAGAAACCCACTAATCTACACTGTCCAATAGAGTAGCTTCTAGCCACATAGAGCTATCTAAATGTACATGCAATAAAATAAAATATTTTATTCCTCAGTTACACCAGCTACATTGCACTCAATAGCCATATTGAGTGGGCAATAGCAACCATAATGGACAGTACAAATAAAGTGTATTGCCATCATTGCTGAAAGTTCTATTGGGCAGCACTGGGCTCGATGACCTCTAAAGGCTTTTCCTGTGGTTCTTTAAGATATGGGTTGTTATCTTTAAGGATGGATTGTTATGGGAAAAAAGATAATTGATATGTCTCTTTCTAAAGAGACTCTCTCTCAATGCAAATCTCCAAATAAATGAACCAACATATATTTATTAAGCTCTACACTTAGTTCTGTAAGGAATGCACAGGAAATACTCTCCTAAGCATTCACTTCCTGCTAAATTCATAAGCTAAGGCACCGTACAATGATTATCTAGTAAAAGTGGGGGGGGAGCCCTCATTGCCATCAAGCTAATTCTGATTCTCTGAAACCCTATAGGACAGAATAGCCCCAACCCTTCAAGTTTCTTCGGCAGTAAATCTTTGTGAGAGCACAAAATCTCATCTTTCTCCAGCAGAACAGCTGGTGATCTCGAACTGCTCATCTTGTGATTGGTAGACAAATGTATAATCTAGTATGCTACCCAAACTCCTAACAAAATAAAAGAGTTAGCTCTGCCGGCGCAAGGCTGGCCTTCCTACTCCCACCAGGGCCACAAATAAAATAAAATCAAAGAGCTAAGAGGAAAAGGCCATGTACAATGTTGATAATAACAAAGTGTTCCCAAGAGTGAGAAAGTGGAGACATTAATAAGTGTTGAAGTCATCAAGGTATACTTCAAGGAAGAAGTAGAATTTGAACTGACCTTTAAAGAATAAAGTGGAAGAATATTCCAGAAAAGGGAACCTCATACTTCTGTGTGTGTTGAAGGGGTAATATTGACAGGTGAGATGAGTGAGGTGGTTGGGGGTTGAATGGCAGAAGGTGTAAAAGTTAGCAGATGGAGTTGAAGGCTTGTAAAGCCGTACTGTTGTCAGAGAGTGTTGACATTACTGTTAAAAACGGCCCTTGAGATAAGCAGGGATCACTGCCCTATTTTAGAGCTGAGGGAACTGAGTCTCAGAGAAGGTTATATGGCTAGTGAGCAGCAGAATTGGGATTCAAATGCTGTCATCCTACTCCTCTGAGCAGTGCTCTTCAAGGTATCACATACAGGAAAACCAAGAAGAAAATCGTTGCAATAATTCAGGCATGAAATATTTAAGACTTGGATGAAAGTGGCAAGGAACCAGGTGCTCTTGGCTATATAACAGACTAGGAAACAATTTGACAATGGTGTTACCAGTTTTTATAGGAGAGAGGAAGTATAAGGCAGTCTGAGGTTAGAACACTAGTTATTTTTTATTGGAAATGAGCTAAACTATCCCAAAGGAATAAATATTAAAATATAATTTATATCCTACGTCCCAATCTTTCCAGATGGCTGAGGGAGTTCCCACTCAAACACTATATGGCCATGCATTTCTATGAATCCTTTCCATCTTGGTAGTGTTCCTTCCCTTTTTCAATTCTAATTTTCCTTTCTCAGAATGAATTGCTCATATGTTCTCTCCATCTACATTTTCAGTGAAAGAAGATCAGGAAACTACAGGCCTTGATGTTTTTCGATACTGTTTAGTAGAACGGATGATCAACTTAGTAGTCAAGTATTAAAGGATATTTTTACTTATAAAATAAGTCAAACTTATTAAGTAAAAATTAAAAACTTCATTGCCCATGAGACACCCTTTCAAAACTCTGAAAATTTGATGAAAAACAGGAACACACACACATGCCCCATTTATGAGTTGGTTCTGTTCTGATGGACGTTAGATGAAGAGTTTTTTTCAGTGCACTACTATTGCCTTTGGTCATCAGTATCTAGAAAACACTGCATTGGGCATCTGAATTATAACATCAGATTACATGCTGCCATGTTAACTTTAATACCTATTTCTAAAGAAAGCAGGCACTAATAGTCCCCCCACCAAAAAAAAGCCCAAACCACCAACATTTAAGTGTAGCCTGTGAGAACTCAAATATGCCAAGATGGAAGTTGTCAAGAATCTAATTTCCCTCAGATCCACAATAAAGGCTCTTGGAAGCAGCAGTCAAGAAAGCACATGATGCAGGGCAGTGAGAAGCAAGGTGCACCTGACCCAAGCGATAGCATTTTAATCACCTCATATGCATGTGAAAATTGGACAACGAAAGAGGAAAACTGCAAAATTGATGCAATTACTTATTAAGGATTTTAACAAGAAAGTACTAAATATGCTCTTGCCCCACGAATTTATTTAATCTTTTTATTAGGTTTTAGGTGAAAGTTTACAGAGCAAATTAGTTTTTCATCCAACAATTTTTGGGGGGAGCATCACTGCCCTCTGGTGGGAGTAAGAGACCCAGCCTTGTTCCTGGAGAGCTGCTGCTGGACGTGAACCGCCAACCCAGTGGGTCGCAGTCCCGCACACAACCACTACGCCACCGGTGCTCAGCCCCTCATCCAAAAATTCATACACATTTTGTTTCGTGACAACTGCAATTCCCTCAACATGCTAGCACTATCCCCACTTCCTCTGTCACAGGTTCCCAGTTCTTTCTTCCTCCTTGCCCACCTCTTCTTGACTCATGACCTGTTTGGGGCAAATGCTACCTGTTTGGTCTCCTATTATTGTTCTGAGTATGTTCCTTCCCTTTATTACTTTATAGACCAGTCTGTTGTTTGGTTGAAAGCTGAGCTCCAGAGATGAGTTCAGTTCCAAGCTAGAAGGGTATCTAATAGCCGGTCATCTCAGGGGGTCCACCAGTCTCTAGCAGACTAATTGCAGGACATAAAAAGATGTTTCCCCAGCTGGTCTCCTCCAAATATATGTCAGACCTAGGACACTGCTTGTAACTAATGGTAAATAATTGCTGCACACTGGGAAGCAAGCTGCTTAGAAGCTATCTCCCTGAGGCATCAGTCTCCAGAGCCATCAGACTATTGTCTGGTCCACCATGGGTGGGGCTCATACCCTACTGATGAGGATAGTGACCGTTTCCACAAAGAGCCCAGAAGTGATGAAAACAGCTCTATGACAAACAAGGTTAGACTGCCATCCTGAATCTAGGTTCTGTCCATCTTGTCACATGTGTACCCCTAATCCCTCCTCTTCCTATAGTGTGCACAACCCTAGATCATCCCCCTCCCATTGCTGTATTGCCTAGGGTACAACCATTCTTGTGATATAGGTCATTACCTGTAATCAGGGGACTTGCACGCCCCTAAAGATGTCTTGGTTAGAAATTAAGCTCTCTCTCTTCCAGGCTTCCCTCCTTTCCTCCTTCCCCACTCCCTCTCTCCTCCTCTCCCCCCATGCCTCCATGTGTACCATCAAGAGGGGCTGAGGTGAACTTGCTACCATGAAATGTGACTGACTCTTTCATTTTATCTTCTCTCTAACTTATCCTATTCTCTATGACTTACTATAATCTTTATATATTATAACCGAACAATTGTGTCTATGGACCCATGATACATTATGAGGGCCTGATTATTCTGACAACCAAGCTTTTTGTTGTTGCATTTTAAAAAATGATTTTGAATTTTATTTTATGCTTTTTCTCCCACTCTGTCTAGGAGCTCATTTTCTGATCCTAAGCTGATTAGCTGGTGTGGTGGCTGGGTACCATCTAGTTCTTCTGGTCTCAGGATAATAGAGACTGTAACTTTAAAGGCTCATTAGTCCTTTTGTTCATTTTCTTTTCTTCATTCTTTGTTTGATTTGCTCAAGATGGAAAGTGAGGAATAGCTGGTTCTTAAGTAGCTCCTTGCCACCTTTTAAGACCCCAGCACCAGACGAATCTTACAGTATAGCGCTACTCTTGTCACTAAACGTCCATGGTTTCCAAGACTGTTCCAAGTGATTAGGGATTACACACAAACGCATCAACCTTAATTCTTTCTTTTTTTCATCATCAACCTTATTTAAGGCCCTCTCCAATATGACTACTTCTTACATTTGTTACATTGCTTATTACTCCTTCATTATGTATACTCTTCATCTAAAATAAAACATACTAGACACTGGAGGTTCTTTTCCTGTGCTCTTTTGTGTCCTACTTGCCTTTAAATCAAAGCTTAAACATTATTTTCTTATGAATCCTTCGTTAACCACCCCAACTGAAAGTGCTTATTCCTTCTTCTAAAAAAAAACATTATTCTCACATTGACTGTAACTTCCAGGAACCCAAGAAGACAGAGTAGAATGGTCCCCATCCTGTTTCTAAGGCTGTAAACTTTATGGAAGCAGATTGTCACAACTTTCACCTGCACAGAAACCAATGGTTTCAAGCCACTAACTTTTCAGTTAGCAGCTGAGGCATTTTGCCACTACACCTTCAGGGCCCCCAAGCTTCCACAGTCCTCTGTCTCCTTGATTGCACTGAACACATGATACTTTAGATTGAAACTATTTGTAGACATGGCACCTCTGTGCTATTACACGGACTCCCTTGAAGTCTCAGTACTGTTTGTTCATCTGTATCCTTTATAGCTCTGATCAGAGTATCTTACAATGGCCACCCTCCAAGGGTCATCAGGAACTCTGGTCCCTTGACTTCTAACCACAAAGCCTGTTTGAGGTCACTAGTTACTCAGCAGGAGACAAATGTGGCTGTCTGCTTCTGCAATGCAGTGAATTATATGATAAATCTCTTCAAGCTACAGCCTTTGTCATTTCCACCAAACAACCTTCTTCTGTTTTTCCTGATGGGTCATCTGGCTAAGAAGGTGGGGCAAAACATTAACACAATTATGACTCAACTGTGATTCACAGTAACAGGATTAACTGTGATTGTCTCCCTGCTAGGATGAACCATCTAGGAAGCAGGAAGGGGAATCTCACTATCATCAAGAGAGAAGAGTCAAGAGTGGAGCATGTCCTTTAGACCCTGAGATCCCTGCGCATTGAACTTCCTTGATTTGGGAGACAGCTTTGACCCCAGAGGAATGGCAGGGGAGCAGCAGCTGTGGAACCAGGAGTTTGGGCATGAAAGAGTGGTGGACTTACCAGTCCACAAAATGAGTAAAATGGAGAGGTTTAGGGCAGGAGACTGGTTTGTGAATGGGGCACCTCTTGACAGTAAGGGGAGTTAAATCCAGGTGTCTTTGGGTTATGGCTTATAAGAGAAGTGGCATGCACTTTGGGCATTTATGAGCAGCCCTTTGTAACACTGATTGAACAGAACAGAACAGAACAGAACAGAGGCCAGGCCAAATAGTTGAGGGCCAGAGGCAGGCCTGCCTGTGAATACAGCAGAAAAGAAGCTGTCCCAACTGAGCAATTGTATCCTGAGCATTTTCTCGTCTGAATTGTCACCCATTCACTTCCATAATAAACCCCACATTATGTGAATTCTGGGTGGCCACTGCAATGAATTAACAGAGCTCAGCTAAAAAGCTGAGTGTGTGGTGGGAGACACAACAGCTTCTGAAAACACTGTGGGGCAGATTTTCCTGTATCCTAGAGGGTCACCAGCAGGGATCCTGGTGGAATAGTGTCACTCTACCACTCTATGGGCTTCCGTCCCCATGGCTGGCAGTTGGGAACCACCAGCGGCAGGTCGCTAAGAGTTATCTTGACTCATGGCAGTGACTTTGTCTGGAATCATTTTGTTTAAATGAGGTCACCAGCAGGAGAAAGATAAAGTCATCTGTAAAGATTGACAGCTTTGGAAGTCGGAAATCGTATACATGGCTGCTATGAGTCAGAAATGGCTTGATGGCAGCATGGTTTGAGTTTAAGCCTAAGGGCAGTGTTTCCCAGAGTCAACAATACTGCCACCCCTATCCCTGAAAGGGTGCTGGAACAACCAGGGGAGGCTGCAAAAGCAGGGGAGGTGATGAGTTTTGCTTTTGGTTTTCTGCAATGGGGATAGCAAGTGGGCCAAATAAATTTGGGGTTGTATAGGGTCTCAAGAGTCCACAATCAACTGGAGAGCAATGAGTTCTAAGGCACATGAAATATTCACTGAATAAATGGGCACACACACATTTTCTTCACGTCAGTTTATATGTGCCTTCAAATGGCAATTTATACTGCATGCCTACTATCTGCCGAGCACTGTCTCTGGAAACAGGAAGATATTAAGCATTCTCAAACTAGTTGGGAAGAGAGAGAGAAAAAGCAAGGGTTCATTTGGCTATAGCATGGTCAGTCCTAATAATGAAGTGCTGCCAGACTAAAAAAACAAAACAAAACAAGGAAGAAATCAGCGAGCACTAGCTCTGAAGTGATCAGGGACTATTTCAAGGTTTGGACTGGTCCTTAAGTTATTCCTTGGATTTGCAGGAGTAAAGATAAGCAAGGAGACCACTCCATACAAGGGGACTCTATAATGACATGCATGTTGGAGGGGGCTAGCTTCAGAGGAATAAGGGGGCTAAGGGAGCACAGATGAGGGTCATGGAACCTAATCTGGGGTACGGAGGCTTTGGAAAGCAAGATGGTGGTGGCAGCACTCTGTGTTAAAGGACATGTGAGAGTTAAACAAAGTGGGCAATGGAAAGGCAAAATTATCCACAGAGCTGCAAGCGTTTAGAACAGTGAGGCAGCATGGCTGGAGATGGGGGCAGGGCCAAGAGAGTGCTAGCCTTGAAAATCTTGGTAGGAATTCTAAACTGAACTCAGGGTTCATGGCCTACCTTGAAGCGTTTCAAAACTATCCACAACTGAATCTAGGTATCCCATAACTCCTAGGATTGTTGAGACGAGAATAGTGGCAAATGTTTCCGATTTTCATCATCTAATGAACTTGGTCGAACAACAACAACAAGCACAGCATCTGAAATGCCCCCTCTTTGTTCAGGAAAGGGTTAAGTGGGCCCCTGACTCGTGGCATGCTAAGGGTTATAGTATGAGGAGGAAAGCATGAGTTCTTTCCAGGAGCAAACCTCCTCAAGTGAAGCATTTTCCCAGTGTTTTCCTCTGTTTACAGTCATCTCACCCTCTTCCCAGACCACAGGAATTTTCCCCATACCCTTCCCACATTGCACTTCATCTGCATATGCTGCCAGCAGACATCAGATGGTAAAACATTCTTTACCTGCGAGGTAATATAAAATTATATGGTCGTTGCTAAGCTTTTGGATTACATAAAATTGCATGTGTGCCTTTCCTTTCCAAAAAAAGAAAAGATAAATTCAAGTTAATCCAAAGACACAGATGTGTAAACTTAATCGTCTGCTGTTATTTTATAATCATTTGAGTTACATTTCCCAAGAAAAGCCAGTTTTACCCAATTCCCCCAAAATATACAGTTTGCAGTAAAATGGCCTTCATCTCTGACACCAGATACCAGACAGCAGGATAAATATCTACCCACAAACGTAAAAAGCCCAGCCCATTGACCACAGAAAAAATATTCTCTAATGCCTGGCAACAGAGTTGTGTCTTGAGAAACAAAACACAGACTCATTTTCATCTGTAAGAGTGCCTCTTCATAAAATGGGTTCTCTTATAAATAAAAAAAATTGGCCCATGAGAATCTTATAAGATTAACACATCGTTTTCATTGCACTTGCCTCTAGCAATTGCGCCCTTAAGTAGATACCCAAGAAAAATAAGTGTCCATGTATTCTAGAAGATAAGTACAAAAATGTTCATTGCTTTGTCCCCATAACAGTCAAAATTGAAAAACTTTCCACATCAAGTGGGGAATTGTTACACAGTAAAAAAGAACTACTGATTCACCAAAACATGGGTGAATCTCACAGAAATTATGTTAATCAAAAGAAGGCAGACCAATGATAGTACATGATGAAGTTTGAATTGAACATCTATGATGACAGAGATCAGAATAGTTGTTACTTGGGGGAGTTTACTGGGAGGAGCCAAAAGAGAATCTTCCAGAAGGCAAAAAATGTTCTACAACATGATGTGATTGCAAATCACATGTATGTACAATTTCGTTGAGTTGCACTGCAATGTAGTGAATTATTCAATAGGGTTATTCTAGTCAGCCTTTGTTACTCCCACCTTTGTTTTCCTGATGGGTCTGGGTGTGAAGGTGAAGGAAGAACCTGATAGTACTATATGAGTCAGCTGTGAATGACTCTCATCTGGCTGGGTACGAGAGCCATCTCAGCAGCAAGAAGGGGAGATTTCAGTACCACTCAGGATGTCAGGAGTGGAGTGGATGTGTTCATTGAATTCTGAGATTCCTGTGCATTGGACCTCCTTAGGAGACAGCTGTGATGTCAGAGGAACGGCAGAGAAAGATCAGTAACAGCCTCAAAACCAGGAGCCAGAGCAGGAGCCAGAATGGTAGACTTCCAAGTCCACAGGGCAAGTCCAGCAGAGTGCTTTGGGGCAAGAATCTGGCTTGTGGAGTAGGGTGCTTCTAAGCACTTAATTGAGGGAGGTGAGTGGGGAGGATTTGCTGAACCATGGAACGTCTTTGGGCTGAAACTTAGTGGAGTAGAGTGCCCTTTGAGCATTTATTGGCAGCCCTAAAAGAGCTTTGTAAAATTGCCTGAGTAGGGCAAAAGCCAGGTCAAGTGGCTGAGGACCAGAAACAGGTCGGCCTGTGGGCATGGCAAAGAAGCCACTGTCCTGACTAAATAACTGTATCCTGAGCATTTCTTGACTGGGTTGTAACCTTTTAACTTCCCTAATAAACCCCATCATCGTGAGCATTGAAAATTCTGTGTAACATGTAATGAATTACGGAATCCAGTAGAAAAGCAGAATGCTGTGGGAGACGGAACATGTACACTTAAAGACAGTGTACTTTACCGTCTACAATACCCCAATTTAAGTCTGGTCTATGGACTGGACTAATTTCAGGTACAGAATGACACAATAGGTCAAAATTATGCTAACTAAAAAATTATACTCACAATAAAGACTCCTTCGTTCTGAAATGCCCGAGACACAGATTTGGATTTACGCCCATACGCCTCAATCCCCAATGTGAGCAGTTTGGAACTTTCTATATTCTCTACAAAACTAATAGGAGGAGGTTTGGAAAAGTTCATGGAAAAACAGGATTATAGGTTAATGGAATTTTCTCAAAAGCTTTGAGAAGCCCTCTCTTAAATTAGAATATTTAATTTATTTTTGTTTTCAGTTGTCCTCAAGTTGATTCCAATTCATGGGAGCCTCATGTGTGCAGAGTAGAACTGATCGATCAGGGTTTCAAGGCGGAGACTTTTCAGAAATGGATTGTCCAGGCTTATCCTCCAAGGACCCTCCCCGGGGGTTCTAACCACTAATCTTTCAGCTGGCAGTCAAACACTTCACTGTCTGTGCCCCCAGGGACTCCCTCTCTCGTTGATAGTCTTTCAAAATACAATCTAAAAGTGAAGACTCACTTGAAGGACACATTCACGGACTTATTCCTGGGGCTCTTTCCGACTACAGCATTAACTGGTCTTCACAGGAAAAAGAATTAAGTTCTCCACCAAATCTAATGCAGAAAATACAGCGGGTACAAGGGCCAAGGTGACACTGTGGTTTCTTAATACCTGGTTGTCCTTGATTCTGAAGAGTTCCTAATCTCCCAGCTCAACTCTCCACCCTGAAGCAAATATGCAGATATAAAACAGACTAGAGAAGGTCCATAGATAGGCCATAGAATATCTGCAGGGCGAAAGACCTGCTAATCTGCTTCATAAAGATTAGAGTCTAGGAAAACCTATGGGGTGCTTGTAGAGACGCCCTACAGGGTCTCTATGAGTTGGAATCAACTTGGTGGTACACAACAGTATCCCAAATTCCAAACTCACTGCCATGGAGTCTATTCTGACTCAAAGTGACCCTATAATTCAGGGTAGAACTGCCTCTGTCCTCCTGTGCGACTCCAAGACGCTAACTCTTTATGGGAGTAGAAAACCCCATCTTTCTCCATCTGGGAGCTGGTGGTTTCAAACTGATCATCCTGAGGTTAGGAGCCCTATGCATAACCTCTATACCACCAGGAAGCCTCACCCAATATAGTAGGCTGAAGAGAACACTGGCCTATGCATTTGAAGAGTCGAGTTCAATTTTTGCTCTGCCTTTTACTATCCAATTCATTAATTCTTAAAAATTTTTTTTTAAATTTTTAACATGCAGTTCTTTTTTACAGTTCTTATAAATAAGTTTACTGGGAGCTCTTACAGTTTTTACAACAATCCATACATCAATTGTATCAAGCATACTTGTACAATATGCTGCCATCATTCTTTTCTGTTTTAAAAAAAATCATTTTATTGGGGGCTCATACAATGCTTATCACAATCCATCCATCCATCCATTGTGTCCAGCACATTTGTACATTTGTTGCCATCATCATTCTGAAAACATTTGCTTTCTACTTGAGCCCTTGCAATCAGCTCCTCATTTCCCCCGCTCCCTGCCCACCCCTCCCTCACAAATCCTTGATAATTTTTTTACCCTTGATAATTTATAAATTATTATTCTGTCATATCTCACACTGTCCGATGTCTCCCTTCACCCACTTTTCTGTTGTCCATCCTCCAGAGAGGAGGTGATACGTAGATCCTTGTAATAAGTTCCCCTTTTCACTATTCTTTTAAGCTCACTAATATTCTTTCCTCAGCCATAAAATGGAAATAATACCTTCCCCCACAGAAATAGGACCAGTATTGTGTCTCAAACAAAAAACACTCTACTTTTTAAAAATCTAGATTCTGTAATTCATGGCAATTGTTAGAACAATATTCATGAGAAAAGGCTTTGTTAAGGAAGTGAATCGCTTGCAAAACAGGTGCGAAATGCTCAGGACCTGAGGATATGCTACAAGATTCTTTCAAGGCTGCTAATAACTGCCCAGAGGGCAGCCCGTTCTGCTCTAAGCCTCAACCCAAAGGCAATCAACTCCAGCTCTGTGAGTCAGTGAACCCAGCTCCCCAAATGAAGGCCCCAGAGGCGCCCCACTTCGGTAAGTCTCACCCAAAGTTACTCAGCTCTGGCTGCATGAGTCAACCAATCAAACCCTCCTAATTGTCAGCAAACCTAGCTTCCTCATTTAAGGCACCCCACTCCAAAGGCCAGCCTTCTGCCCTAAAGCACCCAACTTTACTCTGGGCTGGGAAGTCCACCAGTCTGTCTCATGCTCTGACTCCTGCTTCTGCTGTTGCTCCACTCATGTTATAACTGTCTTGTAGATCAATGAGGTTCACTGTAAAGGGGTATCAGATGCACCACTCCTAGCACTTGCTGGTAGTGAGATTTCCCCCTCTTGCTTTTCAGAGAGCTAATTTTCTACCCAACAGGATGGCAAGCCAAATAAGGCTTGTTAGCAATCCCTCACAAGTGAATTCTATCAGTGTCTGCTCTCTGCTTCTTACCCAGATTCATGGACAAAAAGGTAATTTGGTAGTCGTTACAGAGACTACGTAAAGAGCCACATTAAGGAAACCACGGCCGTGCAGGATCACGTAGATGTGAAAGTGCTATGCAAACCGTGCTGTGTCCTCACTGCCATCAAGTCAATGCAATGGGTTTATAAGACTGGCAATACAGTTTTTGAACTGCCAACCATTTCGATCATAGCCCAGGGCTGAACTATTACACTGCTATTGTTAATTACTGGCTAATCTTCACTACCCAGAAGCCAAGTGCTTAAGAAGAGCTTGGGTGTGACCAATAGAAAATATACTTAAGTGCCAAGGTGTTGTACTTCCTTTCCACATATTTTACATTTCATGAGGGAGTCAGGATCGGCAGATAGGGCCCAATTCTACCTTCTCTGAGAAGTTGAAATAATTATATAGATGTGTAAAGGGAAGAACAATTAATGACTTCCTTCGTGCTATTCGCAAGTATAACTTTACAAGGACTCTCCAACCATGTGGCATTTATGATATTCAGTTAATGCTTCCAGAACTTCAGAATCCTTCTGTCAGAGTCATGGGACGTGCATGGAGGCATACTTCCTGTGGCCGCTCTGAATTTCACAATGGCTCTGGAGGCTGTGCCTCTGCCACGCCTGCCACACATCATGAACCCTGTTGCAAACATTTCAAAGTACCCTTCACTCTGAGGCCTTGACACAGTTCTGAATGGAAGGCCACCCTTTGACTCTTTCTCTGAAGGGAGGAAGTGAGAGAGGCCGGGATTACCTCAAAGGTCTCCTGTCACCAACTGCTCTTTCCAGCTGCCCCAGTTTGAAACCCCGGCTGGAAAGCAATGCTGTTGAAAGGAGCATGGCAAATTATGTGATCTGATTTCAAAGGTCCCCAGTCGTCCTTGTTCCAGAGATTTAGCTTTTAGCTTGGCAACGAAGCTCCCCAAACTGGAGCACACCTGCAGATAAACAAAACCAGAGACGGGAACTCCTTTAGCCTCTCAGGATCCCTGAGAAGCATTCTCACTGGGCGTCAAGTCGCATGCAAAATGTAGGGAACCAATGGAGCGTCCAGAACTGAGCTGGGTTGTGGGGGCCGAAAAAGGCAACGAAAAACAATAAGAAAGGCAAACTGACAAGAGACAGACAAAAAATATCTAATATGGATTTATACACACACACACACACACACACACACACATATATACAGACAAACTAAAATATCTTAGGACCCCTTATTACAGGGACAAACAATCACACATTTCAATAGGCCACATAATGTCACTATTATATCATAATATAACAGCTGAGAGAAATAATGATGATCCTTAATTTTTAAAAGATGAAATTATGTTCCAGATTACCTGTTTAAGAAATCAGATCATACAGTGGATGTATGAATGGATTGTGCTCAGAGTTGGATGAGGCCCCAGTGCAATGATTTCAAAAAAGAAAGACATCAGGAGAGTAATGTTATTTGGGGAATTCCATTTCAGATGATTAAACTATTAAAAGTTCATGCTAATTAAACTAGATAAATCACGAGCCCTTTGGAAATCTTGATTTTTAAAAATATCTTTTTTCCTCAGAAAAGGTCAGGAAACAGATTTTTCTCTAGTTGGTCAGACAGGAAGAACACTAGCTTATACCATGGAGACCAGTATTGTAGGATA
This sequence comes from Nesogale talazaci, assembly GCA_004026705.1. NCBI lineage: Eukaryota > Metazoa > Chordata > Mammalia > Afrosoricida > Tenrecidae > Nesogale > Nesogale talazaci. The sequence goes on from PVJH01010542.1 coordinate 56,069, forward strand.
CCAGGCAACGGAGATTAATGTAGGTTAGCCTAATCGGAGAATCCACAGAGGACACAGGGTTTAGCAAGATCTCTCTCCATGCAAACCCTGATGTCTTTCTTAATTGCCATCCTCAGGGTCTGCCAGGTTCGCATCTTCAGAATCACTAAAGGAAACTAGCCTTCTATCAAAATGTATGCTAGTTGGGCTGAGTCTGAGTGGCGTAAGTGGTTGAGTGCGGGACTGCGGCCCGCGGGCTTGGCGGTTCAAATCCAGCGGCGGCTCTCAGGAGCAGCACTGGGTAGCACCCACGACCACCAGGGGCAGTGATGTCCAAAAAAACAAAAAAAAAATGTGTGCTAGTGGATAAAGAAAACCAGACCCTGGTCCTATTACAGCATATAATGCAGCCAGCTAAGGCTTCAGTGCTCAAATAAGCAAAGCCTCTGGCATGGGCAATAACCGTGTCAAGTAGCAAAGAATTTGTCAGCCCCATAAATTGTACCATGGTTACAATTCTGTACCATCAAACTTCTTGAAAGGCAAGATTCTAGTCAAGAATTATTACAAGATCACTCACTGCCATTGACTCTGTTCTAACACTTTGATATACAAAAGGATTCCAGTGGGAGGGTCAGGGTGGCTTTACTCTTTCTTAACTAGACGTTTACTATTACAAAGCCTAAAACATATCATCCATGTTTTCTTTAACCTCTGACAGAGCATCAAGGCCCACCCAGGCAAACAAAGAATAGACACACATTTTCCTGTTCTTCCCAGTAGGCATAGATTAAAAGAACAAAAAAACTCCACATATATGGTCTTATATTAATAAGAATATAAGATTAATATAGATTAATCTTAATACATTCATATATATATATATATATATATATATACATTCAGAATGGCTATGGACTTTAAGACCCAAATAGTAATACAAAAGAAAGCTTCCTTTTTTGACTGATATATCCTGGAGCAGGTGTGCAGAAGACAAAGTCAAGTTTATCTGGATTCCTAAAGACCGATAGAACAAAGGAGAAATTCCCCTTTAGGTTTCTGAGACTGTAAATCTTTACCTCAGCTTTCTCCCACAGAATAGCTAGTGGCTTCAAATCAGTAATTAGCATTTCAGTAGGTTAGCCACTATGGCAGAGAGCTCCCAGTGAAGAAGTCAGCAACTGAGCGATGCCACTGGGTACAGACCTCCAAAAAGTTAACTAAAAAAATCAGCTGTCTCTAGTCAAAGGAACATGCAAGGGGTAGGTTAGCAAGATAATAACTGACTTATTTTAGTCAAATACCTAATGATCTTATACTTCCATCCTGACCAGTCCACAATGACAGTGGAGACCACGAGAGGGACAGTAACGAGGTGCCTCTCCGCTTCTAAAATAGGCTGGTATTAGTGGAGGTCTCGTGGAGAAACTGAACTCCCAACCTTGCCCAGCAATAATGAGATGTCCTACCATCACCCTGGAAATCGGTGGAGTACCTTGACTTGTGCACCCATCTCCCGGTAATGCGGCAACATCCTCATCTTACCCATCCTAGTGGAGCAGCTGGCGGTTTTGCACTGCTGACTTTGAGGTTAGCAGAAAAATGCATAATCACAAAATAAATGCAAAGCCAGCAGAAGGAAAGAAATAATAAAGGAAATCAATAAAAAAGCAGAAATAAATGAAATCAAAAAAGGTCATAATAAAAAGCAATCAATGAAATGCGCAGTTAGTCCTTTGAAAATATCAATGACGCTGGCAAACCTCTAGCAAGACTGATACATTTATAAAACAGAAAGGCACATAGAACCAGTATCAGGAATGAAACATGGGCTAACACGATAGATCCCACAGACAGACACAAAAAGGATAATACTGGAATGTATTATGAACAACTCTCTCTCAAAAACTACAACTCTCACTGCCCTAAGGCTGATTCCAACTCAGAGGGGCCTTTGAGGACGGAGGAGAACTGTCCCTGTGGGTTACTGAGGCTGGACATTTTTAGGGGAGCAGAAAGCCCATCTTTCTCCCATGACAAACAACTCTACGTGTATAAACTTGACTAAGATAAATTGAAGCAATTCCTTTAAAAAACTCAAACTACCAGAATTAATTCAATAGAAAATCACTCATTGGAAGAGCACTATAACTAATACATAAAGTAAATTCATAGAGGAAAGCTCTATCAAGGATTTCAGCCTCACTTGGTATTTTTAAAGAAAGTCAATGTTATCCACCATACTAACAAAGTACATTGTAAAACTCACATCACTATATCAACTGATGCAGACTGTGTAATTGGTGAAATGCAACATGTCTTCATGATAACAATGCTCAGAAAACTAAGAATTGAGAGACTTCCTCAACTTGTAAAAGAGCCTCTACTAAAGAAATCTACAGCTAACGTTATACTGTAAGATAAAAGACTATTCTCTGCACCAAGATCAGGGTAAAGGCACTGATACAGTTCTCAATAATGCTATTCAACATAAGACTGGAAGAACATGACCAACTAGGATAGATTTCCAGATATTATGCTGAGAGGGAGGAAAAAGCAATATTTACAGGGCATATACTTCATAATTTCATTCATAATCTCATGGGTTTGGAACAAAATCCTGAACAACAACGCCCGCATTCAAAGATAGTTCTGGAAATAGTTGGCTTTCCCACATTAGTCCCATTCCAGGACTTTGGCCCAAAGCTTTTCCCATTCTAGTTATCACCTGAATCCCCCAAATTTTAAGAATCCAGGTTTGCTCTGGTTATTTCATTGGTTTTGATTAAACTAGTTTTAACTGGTTTGAAGCCCTGATTCACTGTGGCACATATTCATTTCTAGTTATGCCAGGATAATATTCATAGTGAGTAAAATATTGAATGATAATTAGAAGGAAACCCAGCCCATAGCTACCAAGTCAATTCCAGCTCACATCAGAGACCAGGTAGGGAAAGAATGATCACTGATTGCTCTAACCAAAATGCTAACTGCAAGCCATACAAACTAGTTGACTTAAAAACTAGTAAAGTTAAATAAAGAAATTTAAATTCTGTTTCTTAGTCACATTAGGCCCACTTCATGTCCTCACCAGTCACAAGTGACTAGTGGTCACCATACACTAGACAGCATAGATATAAAATATGTCTCTCATCAGAAAAAGCTCGGACAGTTTTATCTCAAACATATAAAACTCTTGACCAGAATGGAAATCCCCATCTTTTGTTTGAACAGAAGATCTTGCGGAGAGCAGCCCCAACACATAATCTCTACAGCACCAGGACCCCAAGGATTCCAGCAATTTAGATCCAGCAGTCATTCCGAGAGAGAACGATGAGGCCTTCTACTCTCAGATGATTCACAGACTCAGAAATTCACAAGGACAGTCCTGTCCTGCCCCACAGGGTGGCTATGAGGCCAAGTCTACTTGACAGAAGAGAACTGGGTTTTTTAGTTCTGGGGTTTTTAATCTAGCAGTAAGATCTGTAAATGCTAGCTAGTATTAGCGTTATTATTTTCACCTAAAAGATAAACTTGCCTTACTCTAGGACTTTGAACCTAGCACAAAGCTTCTTAAAGAGGTGGTTCGGGCCACATATAGGATCATATCACTGAATGTGGGATTCACGGAAAATTTAGCATCAGTAAAAGGTTTCTGAATACACCATGACCCAAAACAGATTCAAAATCAAATGTGTCATGAATCAGAGGTGCTTCGGGCAGCAATTGTTCAAATTGCAAATTTCTCGGCAAAATGGGGTCGTGAGGGCACAAAGTTGAAGAAGCCTTGAATAGGTGGCCAACAGAGACGACCAGTTCAATCCCATAAGCAGCAAGGAGTCAAGCTTTCAGAGGGCCACTTTGGACTTTCCATGTACATAGATGGCAACCACACAATGTCTCCATCATTTGAGGCCAGCTACAAAGGAAGAGGTACCTTCTCTCTTAAAGATGCATTTGTCTTGCTGCTCTCAAGTAGAGGAAAGATACCTTCCCCTTGCCTTAATAGGATTCAGAATTCAACCATGGCATATCAAACTAAATGAAAGATATACTAGCAAAGCACATCATCTATAAAAGAAGAGTCCTCAAACAAGTCAGTCAGTGGGACAGGCATGTGGAACTGTTTTTCCAGTTGTTTCTAACCTCATAGCTGATTCCTTGATAGAGTATTATGGTAATGTGTCACTATATCCAATCCTCTGGTAATAACAAACCAGAGGCCAATTGGTACCTCTGTAATCAACTGGCTAACACTCTACACCAAGGGCTTGCAAGCGTCAGGCCAAATTCGGTCACCTCCTTTTAATGTTTTTCACTATCAGCAAGGTAAGATTTATTTCTTATTTATTTATTTTTGGAGGAGGGCATCACTGCCCTCTGGTGGGAGTGGGAGGCCCAGCCTTGCTCCTGGAGAGCTGCTGCTGGATTTGAACCGCCAAGCCAGTGGGCCGCAGTCCCGCACTCAACCACTACACCACCAGGGCTCAGCCCAAGATTTATTTATTTATTTTTACATCTTTTTAAAGATAATTTTATTGGGGGTTCTTATAGTTCTTATAACAATTCATACATCAATTGTATCAAGCATATTGGTATAAATGCTACCATTATATTTTTATATTTTTAACTGATTGGAAGAACATCCTCCAATCAATATTATGAACCAATATTCTGCTGAAGGTGGAGTAGAAAGGGGGAACCAATTGCAGGGATCTATATATGACCTCCTCCTTGGAGGACAATAGGGAAGTGGGTGCAAGGACACATCGGACAGTGTACAATATGACAAAATAATAACAACTTGTAAATTATTAGAGGTTCGTGGGGGAGGGGGAGTGTGGAGGGAGAGGAAATATGGGGAGCTGATACGGGGGGGTTTTAAGTAGAAGGAGGATGTTTTGAGAATGATGACGGCAATGAATGTGCAAATGTGGTCTGCATACAATTGATGTATGTATTGATCATGATAAGAGTTGTATGAGCCCCCAATAAAATGATTTATTTTAAAAAGACTTATATAGCATAAATAACAGTACTTATTTCTAAAACATCTGCAGTAAATTTCAACAACACTGTTGAAAGTGCACATATCAACATGCCTGCTCTACATACCTCCTGAGACAACACAACAAGTGCACAATGAGCTAACACTTTGAACCCACTCACTCCCGTTGCTATCAGGACTCATAATGACCCTACATGTTAGAGCGGAACTGCCTCCTAGGGGTTCCAAGGCTGTAAATCTTTAGGATAGCAGATTAAGCACATTTCTTCCAAGGAATGGCTGCTAGCTTCCCATCATCAACTGTTAGGTTAGCAGCAGAGTGCTTCACCCCTCGAGCTACAAGAACAACTCTAAAGCAAAGCTAGACATTAACAAGTATCGCTTAAAAAGAAGAGAAACTGGGCTGAGCCCCGGTGGCGTAGTGGTTGTGCGCGGGACTGCGGCCCACTGGGATGGAGGTTCGATTCCAGCTCCACGGAGCAAAGGCTGGGCCTCCTACTCCCAACACCAGGGGGCAGTGATGCCCCCCCCCAAAAAAAAAAGAGAGAAACTTGAACCTTCCGATTTGGTTACGAGTCTGGCAGTTCCTCAAAACGTTAAGTATAAATTTGCCATATAACCCAATAATTCTACCCCGAGATATGTAATTTGCCATACGACCCAGTGAAATCACCCTGAGAGAAATGAAAATAGTTATCCATACGAAGATTTGCACACAATGGTTCTTAGCAGCATTATTCACAAGAGTCATAAAGGTCAAAGACTTCCAAAGACCAATCACTTGACAGATAGTTACCAAGTATGTTAGATCCACAAATTGGCATGCTGTTCAACAATAAAAAATAATGAAGTTCTAGTACATACTACAGTATAGGTGAACCTCAGAAGCAGTAAACTAGATGAAAGAAATTTGGGCACAAAATATCATATATCGTATAATTCCATTTCTATAAAAGGTTGCGAATAGACATCTTTACAGAGACACAGGACAGTTGTATACAACGGAGAGTGGGGATTAGGATTAAATGTAAAATGACTTTGAGGGTGTTTAAAATTAATTTATAATGATAGTCATGACACTGCCAAGTTTCTAAAAAAATTAATGAATTTTTAGAATGCACTTGAAGTGGACACATTTTGATATGTAAAATATACCACAACAATGCTGTTAAAATATACACATTTAAAGGCAAGAAAGTATGATCAAGTAAGGGAACTCAATATTATCTTTGCCACTTTCCCATATACCTAAGGCTACTTTAAAAAAATTTTTAATGTATTAAAGCAAAAAAACCAACAACAAACAGACGTTCTTGGACTGATATCAGTACTTGCCTACTTTTTACACAACTCATAAATGATTTCTAGCTGTGTAAAAAGAGATTTTCAAAAATAAAATATGCAAGGCTGGGCCTCCTACTCCCACCAGGCCAGTGATGCCCATAAAAAGAATAAAATGAAATATGCAAAATTGTATTATAAAATAAAATTAACAGATGAACATTTGGAAGTAACTTTTATAACCAGGAACACTCACTTTAAACCAGAACTAAGAAAAACGTTATTCTCCTCCCTAAAAAAAAAAAAATCCATTACTTGATTTAATTTTTCTGTATTACAAAAAAATAAAGCATCATTCTTATTACCTTTTAATGTCATAAGTAAATAACAATTGAAATTTATTTTCTGTCTTGTTATTTGCCTAGATAATATCCTCGACTTTGCCTGTTGGTCTGCAAAGTCTAAACTATTTACTCTTTAGAGAAAATGTCAAACAACCCCTGCTCTACACCATGTCAAGGATCCATAAATAAACATAAGCAGTCGGTTACTTGAGTATATTCTTATCCGTACCTGGTTTGGGCTCAGATATGCCCTAGAAAGGGTAACCATTGCATTTCTGTGGCGATTGCCCTCTTCGTGATTTCCATAAATAGAACCGCTGTTACCTTAACAGTTGATATACAATCACACCATACCGCGGGATCTCGAGGATGGGTCTCATCCACTTGTGATGCCACCATGACGTGGGCTCCTCAAGGTCTCTTAGATATCAAGTGGCTCCTGTGGCATCACACCCAGGCGTTGGCATGACCCTGGAACATCACTTTTCTACAGTGTCACGTGCTATCAGTGCTTTCACAGACTCCTGCCCGGAGGCCACTCCGCCGAGATATCAGGAAAATTACTCCCTACTTCTTTCCAAGCCCGTGGTAGCGGACGAGAGGGGGAGGGTAGCCACAGTCATCATGAAGAGCTCAAGAGGTAGTTCCTAGCTCCAAGCGTTGTCCCTTCCGCCTAGCACTGCAAGTCAGGGCCCCCGGAGGACCCAACAGTTAGGATTCCGTAATTCTCTGGCCTAGCCCGCACCCCCGTTCTGTGCGGTGGGCTTCCTGAGCAACCCCCCGCCCGGGACTCTTCCACACGATTCCTCCCGGAGCCGCTTCCCCTTACCTGACTCCATTCTCCAGCTGTCATCCTGGGCCAATTCCACCGGCCACTGGACTGCGGCAGTCGCAGGGAACCCTGGGAGTTGTAGTTCAGCGCTGTCAGGGGTCGTGCCGGTGGGCGGAGACCAAGTCACCTCCCCTACCCGGAACTGCTCTTAAACTACAACTCCCAGAGGCGCCCTACGCTAGGGAACGAAGAGGGGGGGGATGGGGTGGGGACGAGAAGGTTGCGGATTGGTAGAGCGCTGCCAGCTCTTTTGATTGGCTGACGGAGCCGGCGTCGTGAGGCGGTCCTGGGGCGGACTTCCCAGTGGCGTGAGGAAAGCGAAATGGAGGGGTGTGTGTCTAACCTGACGGTGTGCAACTTGGCCTACAATGGGAAGCTGGAGGAGTTGAAGGAGAGCATCTTGGCCGATAAATCCCTGGCTACGAGAACGGACCAGGTAAAGCAGGGGTGGTGCCTCTTTCTAGGCCGCGGCGAAACCTCACCGGGCCCTGGTCGAGCGAGGCCCGTTCTCTGAGGTGTAGCCCCCGACGCCCCTTCCGTACACGCCGTACCTTCGAGGACCCGAACCGGACGACGGGAGCCAGGCCCCAGGCCTCGGGGAGGTTTAGGCCCAGTACTGAGCTGCCTACATTTTGGAGCTCGAGCGTTTCTAGAACGTCGGGCCGAGTTCCTCGGCCAGGCCCGTAGCTAGCGGGGAGTCCGCGAGGAGGAAAGCTTCGAGTCCGGCCTTCTGAAACTCCCCCGAGCGAGTTTCTTCGACGGAAACCCGAGCTTCGTCTGGGCCCGGCCGTTTGCTCGGCGCTGGGGATGCGGGTGGCTGGCGGCAGCGGCCAGGAACAGCTCTCTCGAGCACACAAAATGGTTCCGAGGCGTAGGCGCAAGTACCCGGGAGAGCATTTCCGAACCTTAACCAGAGAACCGGGTTTCCTTTCCCTCCACCGCGTCGGCCTTAAGGGAACAGCTCTGCCAAGTTCCCGGGTTAGCACGAGAAGGGAGTGTGGGCTCGCCATGTGGGACGAGGGAGGCCCCACACCGGGAACGCCGAAGTGAAGGGGCAGGTGAGAAGAGTTTACTATGCTTAAAGGACCTTCCCACTTGGAACCCGAGTTTCTAGGACGTTAACGGTGACCTCGGTGAGCCACCAAATTAGGAAGGGGCTTTCAAAGGTTCCTTGGAAAACTCCCATTGTCTTTTCATTCCCTTTTCCCATCAGCTTTTTGAAGCCCATTGTGTTGAACGGTTGCCTCCTATTGGGCAGGCATTGTTCTCAGCACCGGAGACAGTGCGCCAACTCTCCACGTGGTGGTGTTTGGTGTTTGGGAAGCTAGTTGGAAACCAGCAAACTTTTCTTTTCTGGGACTTTCTTTTATTGCTCATCTGGAAAATGGCCCCCACCACCATTACCAAGTGTTCTTTCATGATAGTCCGAAATAGACTGAATAATGATTTCCTATTAAGACTTAATAATGCTTTGAGAATTTAGTGATTCTGCTGCAAATTGGTGGTATTAAGAGGGGGAGGCTATTCAAGGTCAAGAGACTTTTAAGAAACATAATTGCAATTCAGGGGCCTTGTTTGAATCCTAATGTAAGCAAACTCAATGGCAAAAAGGGACAGTTGTGAGACAATTGAAATCTAAATAGAGAATGATTATTAAATATTGTAAAGGAGTTAGGTGAATTTTAATATCTTTATGATCTGCTAACTATGTAAGAATTACCTTTTTTTTTTCCTGGGATGCACACTGAAGTATTTAGGAGTGAGGAGTTAATATACTTGGAATTTGTTGCTAGCAACCTTCAAATAAAAACAAAATTGAAGATGAGGCAAATATGGAAAAGTTTGAATTCTTTAACCTGTGTGTGACAGGCTTAAGCGTTTCTACTATATTCCTTCTGTTATCACGTGTTTGAAATTTGTTTGTAGTCAAGTTAGAAATAGTCAGCTTTAAACATAAGCGTGGCTAAGAAAAGGAGGAACCTCAACTATGCCGTGGAGTACCTGTGATGCTGCTAAGCTCAAGGTCAGAGGTTGGACACCACCGGCCACTCTGCAGGAGAAAAACAAGGCTTTCTACTCCTGTGAAGAGTTGCCAGTCTCGAAACCTCCTAGGGCAGTGGTTCTCCACCTTCCTAATGCCTCTCCCCTTTCATACAGTTACTCATGTTGTCCTGACCCCAAACCATAACATTACTATCGTTGCTACTTGGTCACACGACCCACAGGTTGAGAACACCTGCCCCAGGGGCAGTGCTATCCGCCCCTATTAGAGTAAGACACATTGCAATGGCAGTGAGTGAGTTTGGGCTAAGAAATTTACAGTTCTATAAATGGAGAAACATGACTACTAGCTAACTGCAGACAACAATTGTATTGCACTTCTCAGGCACTGGTTTGTTTACACATTGAAGGTTTGTGACAACCCTGAGTGGGGTAACTGTTGGCGCCATTTTCCCTATAGTATGTGCGCCCTTCCTGCTTCATTGTCACATTTTGGTCATTATAATGTTTTACACTTTTTCATAATGTTATCACACACTTAATATTGACTACTAAAGCTCACTGCCATCATGTCAATTCCAACTTACAGAGGTCCTGTAGGACAGAGTGGATTTGAAATTGTTGATGGCAATATTTGTACATGTCCGCTTAATATGGACACGTGGATTTGTTATAATAATGTAAGAACCCCAGTAAAATGATTTATGAATAATAAAAAAGAACGGACAGAGTGTAACTGCTACTTTGGCTTTCTAAGGCTATAAATATTTACAGGAGCCACAAGCAGCATCTTTCCAATTTGGAGTGGCTGGTGGTTTCGACTGTGTCCTTGAAGTTAGGAGTCTCACGTGTGACCTCTTATGCCACCCCAAACTCCAAACTCATTGCCATCAAAGCCGCCCTGCTCCCCCTTCCCCCCAATGGGTTTCTGAGACTGTAACTATTTGTGGGAGTAGAAAAAAACCCTCTTTTTCCTGTGGAGCAGCTGGTGGTTTTCGAACTGCATATCTTGTACCACCAGGGCTGTTTTAATAAACTGCCAAAAAGCTAACCAAACTCACTGCTATTGAGTCGGCGCCAGTGCAGAGTGACCCTCTAAATTAGGGTCGTATTGCCCAGTGAGTTTCCAAGGCTGTAACTCTTTATGGAATAAAAAGCTTGCTCTTCCACAGAGTGGCTACTGGTTTCAAACTGCCGATTTTTTTCAGACCTCAGGGCAGTGCATAGCCACTTTGCCCCCAGGACTCCTGTTTAATAGGTTGCTTTATTTTCTCTCCAGTGCACATAAAAGTTAGGTTTCATAGGCTGCATGTAGTATAGTATAACTTTTATATGCTTTGGAGAAAAATTAGTATGGCTTGCTTTTTGGTGATAATTGCTCTATTGCTGTAACGTGGAACCAAACCTGCACTATCCCTAAGCTCGGGCTGGATAAAAAAAAAGCAGCACGATTTTGTTACTAGCTCTTCTGTGGGCTAGTTCTACCCTATCCTATCGGGTCGCTGTGGGTCTGCATTGACTCAATGGCAGTGAGTTTGCGTGAGTGAAATTCAGTTGGTTGGATTGTGTGGTTTTGTCCCCGCTACCATACATGCTTTTTCAAAAGACATAACATAATAAGCAGCCAAAGCTCTCAATCAAAGCAGTGAAATCACTTTCAAATTTTACTTTCATTGATGTATTTAGTCTATAAAGTTCAGCAATATAATTCTTCCTCTCCCCCGCCCACCCCCCACCCCCCAGGATGACTAAAACCTGGGAACCAGGAGACTTTTTCCCTTTTGTTGAATTTTCCTTTCTTACTCAACCGAAAGTAGGCTACACTTTACCTGTTTTTGCTTTCATTGTGGTCTAGCAAGTTTTAGTAATTACAAATGTGAACATGTGGTAAGAGGTAGTCTCTCTCTTTTGCCGGTAAGTAAGAGGGTGGACGATGACTTACCTGACAGTGCAGTCTTCTCCATTTCTTGTTTTCAACCTCTTGGTATCTAGGCGTGATTTCTCTTCTTCACGCTTTTTTTACTTAGTTCTACCTCTCTTCCAGACCACTGATCTTATTGCTGCTGTTTCCTTTGTAGGACAGCAGAACACCATTGCACTGGGCATGCTCCGCGGGACATACCGAAATAGTTGAATTCTTGCTGCAACTTGGAGTGCCAGTGAATGATAAAGATGATGTAAGTATTGGGCAGAATTGATAAAGGTTCAGTTATCTTTAGACTCCAGACTGGTGTTTGGTTAGCACATAAACAAAAGTCAGATCCTTTATGCCTCAGAAGTTACAGCATGACCTTGGTGACCAACACAGACCTAACCATCACATTATTTTAGAATGGTAGTTTTGCCACTGTGTGATGTAAGATCAACAGTTATCGTCTCTTGACCTCATGTTCCCCCAGCCAAACTATGTAGAAATGGACTTTTAGGAAAGGTGAAGGCTTAATAGAGTTTAATATAAGAGACTTGTATTTATGTGTGGAGAGAGAGAATACTGAAGAAGGAGCCCTGGTGTTACTCTCAAGAGTTATATGTTGAACTGCTAACAGGAGGGTTGGCTGTTCAAATCCATCAGCTGCTCTGTGGAAGAATAGTCAAGCTGTCTATTCCCATCGACGTTTACAAGCTCGGAAGCCCTACACAGAGTTACCGTGACTTGGAATCAACTCAGGGCCACTGGATTTGATTGGAATAATGATATATTAGATACTATATTTGGATATATAGAGAGGTAGATACTGTCACAGTATTGGTCATTTTACAATTAAACTGAATGAGGATGAAATACTTTTTGAGAACATTCACTGAAATAATAGTTAAAATTGCAAAGAAAGAACTGAGTTTAATGGCGATCACTAGCATCAAGTCACTACCATGCTGACTCACAGCGACCCTGGTAGGACAGGGTAGAACTGCAACTCTTTTCGGGAGTAGAAGCCAAGAAAGAGTGCCTGGTAGTGTTGAACTGCTGACCGTTAATTAGGGCTCCTTGAAGTAAGATGTAGCCATATGATAAAGCAACATGAATCCAATAAAGTTATGTCTCCAAAGAATAGAGAATTCTTATATGCTCACAACCAGCAGCTAGATGGGCAACCAAAGCTCACAAACTTCCGATCAGGCGATTCCAATTTTGATGTTAAAATGAATGATAATGGTAATTAATTAATAGCAATTAATCAATGATAATTAATGAATGATAAGGACACGTAAAAGAAAACACATTAAATAAGCCAAACTCAGTTGATGCCCACTCACAGCAACCCCGTAGGACCGAGTAGAACTGCCTCTGTGGGTTTCGGAGACTGTTAGCCTCAAAGAAATGGGAAACCCCACCCTCCTGCAGAGCAGCCGGTCATTTCACACTTCCAACCTTGGCACTTAGCGCGACGCATGACCCACTGCCACCAGGGTTCTGGCTGTGTTCATGTAGTTTTCTTTTTCGGAGATTCTGGTTTCCAAAATGTCTTACTATGTTTAATGAAAAAATGAGAAGTGACTTTTTGCTTTATTTTTTAATAAAAATATTTGTGCAGAATTCTTTGTAAACCTGCTTATAAGGCCCTCCTTAATACCTGTACATTTTCTTCCCTGGTGTTTGAATGTCCCCCCTCATACAGGCCGGTTGGTCTCCTCTTCATATTGCTGCTTCTGCTGGCCGGGATGAGATTGTCAAGGCCCTTCTGGGCAAAGGTGCTCAAGTGAATGCTGTCAATCAAAATGGCTGCACTCCCCTGCATTATGCCGCTTCCAAAAACAGGCATGAGGTATGGCCCCACTCCTAGGATGATGCTCCAGGGAATTAACGTACACACACCCACAAGTCAATCTTGCCATTTCTGTTCTTTTCTAGATTGCTGTCATGTTATTAGAAGGTGGAGCTAACCCAGACGCTAAGGACCATTTTGAGGCTACAGCACTGCACCGGGCAGCAGCCAAGGGTAACTTGAAGATGATTCATATCCTTCTGTACTACAAAGCTTCCACAAACATCCAAGACACTGAGGGTAACACTCCTCTGTAAGTGACCAGTAGCAGTCATGCGTTTATATTCTACCTGACACCAGCCCTCATACCGTAATTCTTAACCTTGATTTTTTATTATTATTATTATTATTCTGCTTATGCATCTAGTACTTAAATATGGCAAAACAATTTTTTCAAAAGTACACAAAAATAGAAAGTTCTAATTAAAAATTGCCTCTCATTTTGCCCCAAATCCAAAAATAACTATTAATAACATCTCTGGATGTTACCCCCAAGCTTTTGTATATGAATGTGTGTATTTTATGTGTGTCTTATACATACGTACATATACATTGCATATATCTAAACACACAAAGGGGCTTCTAAAAGTTGACAGGAAAATACCACTATCAAATCTGTTTTCCCATGAATTTGCATATGTATACCCACATATAAATGTGCGTATATTATATGCTTTAAATATGTGTGTGTGCATGCATGTATTTTGAATAGAATTTTGATCATACTGTGCATTCAGTTTCATAACTTATTATTTTCCCCCAATGGTGTATTTCGAGCATTTTCTAATGCCATTAGATTTTTTTTATTTAAATGGTTATATAAAATTCCATTTTACTAATGTACCTTAATTTAGTTATCACTCTATTAACTGCTTATTTGAACTGTTTTGAGTTTCTCACTATTGTAAATAGTGCTACATTTGACCAACTTTGCGTATCCCCCCCTCCCTCCAAAAAGAAACACCTGGCCACATTGCTGATTATTGTCCTAGTGTAGACTCCTAGAAATGGAATTGCCGGGTCATGCAATGGGGACATTTTTAAACACTTGACAAACATTGCAATTGCTTCCAGAGGAGTTGTAGCTCTGTGCCCTCCCACGAGCCATCCTGAGTGTGCCCTATCGACCTCACCAACACAGAACTCACCCTTTTGTGATTTGAAAAATGGTATTCTTCATTATTTACATTTTAAAAACAATTTTCATTTCTTCTCTGAATCGTGACTCTTTATGTTCCTCTCTTTGTTTCCTTTTAGGGAATGGCATTATTCTACCAAACATTTCAGTGCTCTTTACACAACATAGTAAAAAGATTCATTTTTTTCTTTTTTGCATGTTCATAACTTTCTATTATGAATTAGGTGATGGTTTACAGAGCAGAATAAAATACATATCTCTTGGCCTGTTCATTGGAAATGTTTTTTTCACTTTATCTGCCTTTCCATTTTGTTCATGACTCTTTTTTAAAAGAATAGAAGCACTAGCTGTATAGGTGGTCAACCCTATTAGTCTCCCCTCATGATTAGGAAGCCCTATCCCATCTGGAAATTACTTACCCACTCATAGTTTACTGTAACTTTGTTTTATTTTGTTTTTGAATGCTTCATTTATTTTCTTGAAGACTGGCTGTTAACTGTTTTGCATTGAACTCAAATCCATCTGAAGTGGATTTATGTGTGTCACCCAAACTCATGTCATTTTTTATATACTTGTGGGTTTTTTGGGGGAGACATCACTGCCCTCTGGTGGTTGTGGGAGCTACCCAGCCTTGCTCCCGGAGTGCTCCTGCTGGATTTGAACCAACAAGTCAATGGGCTGCAGTCCTGCACTCAACCACTACGCCACCAGGGCTCAGCCCCCATTTTTGGTATATTTGTTCCCCAAATACTTGATTACTTGCTGAACAGTTATGTTTTGAAGGGAAGCAGTTATTCCCTATGCTCTAGTGTGGCTTTGAGTCAAGATCAACTCGGTGGGCAGTGAGTTCTGATTTTGGTTTTCAAAATGCTGTTCATGGTAACTCTAGATGTCACATGGGGGGCACCATAAGTCAAAAGAAACCAGATAGCAACTGCTTTTAATTTATTTTTTTAGAGTTTTTGTTGTTGTTGAGTTTCTCTTCACCCAATTCAGGGTTTGTCATGTATTAGTAACCGTATAAGCTCACTCAAATATCAACCAAGGTACTAAATTTTACCACAAAAACAGAACTAAAAATGGACTGAAAAACTCAGCTTATACATTGAGTATATGCAGTATATTTGTTTAGGGAATCATTTAACCTTACTGAGTCGGTTAGTGGTTTGGGTTACACATCGAGCTGCTAACCACAAGTCCAATGGTTCGAACCCAAAGGGGCAGCTGTACTCTGTCTTGCAGAGTCACTAAGAGATAGAAATGAAGAATCAACTCTATGGTAGTAGATTTGAATATGAGATTAATGATCCCTTCCGCACTAAATTGTGGAGACATTGAAATAACATGTAAAGCTTCTAAACCCCAGCTTGATAAGCTGGAAGTGCCTAACCGTAACAAAGGTTCATTTCTTTCCCTGTTCACTTGCTGCTCAGCTGGGTTACCATAAGCAAAAAAAAAAATGTAAACTCTGCCACCATTTCAACTGTAAAATGGTGATGATAATGCCTTGCTAACTAAGAGTAGCCTTAAGGACCAAAGGAGATACAATCACTTCCATTTCTTTTTTTTTTTTTGGGGGGGTGGCATCACTGCCCTCAGGTGGTGGGAGTAGGAGGCCCAGACTTTGCTCCATGGAGCTGGAATTGAACCTCCATCCCAGTGGGCCGCAGTCCTGCACACAACCATTACGCCACTGGGGCTCAGCCCACAATCACTTCCATTTCTTATCCAAAGTATGAATTGAGATTTGTCTGAATTCTAACCTGAGTCAGAATTTGGGGAAAACAATTCTAATTTCATCACATAAGAAAGTTGTTCTTTCTTAAGTTGGCATTCAGAGAGATCCCTTCACTTCTAGTAATCTTAGCACTATAAGTAAGGCATTTGGGCTGATTTTTAGACTCTCTGAGTAATCTTCCTCATGCAAATTGATTTTTCCTTTTCTGATGAAATAACTTTCCAGGTATACCACTGCCTAGTAGTGTACACTTTAAGTTGCCTTGCAGGCAATCCTAACCATGATTAATGATCTTTATGGTCCCTGATTTCAGACACTTAGCCTGTGATGAGGAGAGAGTGGAAGAAGCGAAACTGCTGGTGTCCCATGGAGCAAGTATTTACATTGAGAATAAAGAAGAAAATACACCACTGCAAGTAGCCAAAGGCGGCTTGGGCTTGATACTCAAGAGAATGGTGGAAGGTTAAGCAGCCTGGATTTGTTTTTTAAGTCATTTGGGGGAGGGGGTGCTCTTAAACAGCTCGTAAAACAGTTCTATATACCAGTTGTACAAATGTTGCCATCCTCATTTTCTTTCTATTTGAGCTCTTGGTATTAGCTCCACTTTTTCCCTCCTTCCCCCATCATCCTACCCTTGTGAACCCTTGATAAGTTATAAATAATTGTTATTTTCATATCTTACACTGACGGCTATCTCCCTTCACCCACGTTTCTGTTTCTGTTGTTTTTCTCCTGGGAAGGGGGAGGGGTATATGTGGATCATTGTGATCATTGTCTTTTCTTCCCCTTCTCCCCCCACCTTACCCTCCCTTCTTGATATCACTACTCCCAAATCTTATTACAGAGGGGGATTTATCTGTTCTGGTTTCCGTGTCAAGAACCCTTGTCTGTACTAGTACACATGCTCGGCTAGCTGGATTTTTAAGGTGGAGCTGGACTCA
Source organism: Nesogale talazaci (assembly GCA_004026705.1). Taxonomy (NCBI): domain Eukaryota; kingdom Metazoa; phylum Chordata; class Mammalia; order Afrosoricida; family Tenrecidae; genus Nesogale; species Nesogale talazaci. Next base: position 73,095 of record PVJH01010542.1, read on the forward strand.
TGATATTGGGGCTTGAGGAAGCCTCAAGGACCAGAGGAATTCTGTTGGTGCCATTCAGCGTCCTGGCTGATTCGGCCCTTGTGACCCTTCTGTGAGAGAATGTCCAGTTGTGTACACGTGGGTTTTGGGTCTTCTGATCCCGTTGACACCTTTAAGCAGCTTGAATTTATTTTTTGTGTATTTTGTCATTTTTTTCCCCAC
>PVJH01010543.1:0-47513 GCA_004026705.1 Nesogale talazaci
TATATATATTTATATGGCAATACAATGAGGAAGTGGATAGCTTTGGGTCTCTGGTCAAGCCTTCCCTCAACGCAAGAACACTTTGTTCTAACATGACATTTTATGATGCTCACCCTCCCAGTATATTCACTGAAGACATAATTGGTGCACAAGCAAATGTGGTAAAGAAAGCTGATAGTGCCTGGCTATTAAACCATAGAGTGTTTTGGGTCTTGAAGTTAAAAAAGCGGCCATCTAGCAGAGAAGCAGCAAACCCACATGGAAGAAGCACACCAGCTTGTACGAACATGAGATGTCAGTTAAGAGGCATCAGAAGACCCAGAACAGACCAACAAACAAAAACATTGTTGAGAACGAGGTGGGTCAGAGCAGAGATCCAAAACCCATCTGTAGACAATAAGACATCCCCTCATCGAAGGATCATAGGGATGGATGAGTCAACCAGTGTGCAGTGTAGCACCGATGGACCACACAATATTCCTCTGAATCCTTGAGGCTTCCTCACCTCATCATGACCCCAATCCTGCCTTTCACTGTGGGCTGGGCTGGAACATGTACACAGGTTCAGATCAGAGCTCAGGACACAGGGAATCCAGGTCAAGTAACCCCCTCAGAAGCAGAAATGGGAGTAGTGATACCAGGAGGGTAGGGGGAAGATGGGAAAGGAGGGGGGAAGAAACTGCTGGGGAAATAATAAATTTATTATTAAATAAATAATAAATTATTTATAATTTATTAAGGGGTCATGAGGGTGTGGGGGGACAAGAAGAGCTGATACCAAGTGGTCATATAGAATGTAAATGTTTAAAAAAATGATGGCAACATATATACAACTGTGCTTGATAAAATTGATGTATGGAGGGCTGAGCTCCAGTGGCATAGTGGTTGTGCGCGGGACTGCGGTCCACTGGGACGGAGGTTCAATTCCAGTAGTGGGGCTGGGCCTCCTACTCCCACCACTGGAGAGCAGTGATGCCCCCCCCAAAAAAAAATTGATGTATGGAGTGTTATAAGAGCTGTTAGAGGCCCCAATAAAATGATGTTTAGAAGTGAAGTCTAATATAAAAAATATTCTTTATTGCCATTCTTGTGTAATTATTACTTTAATAAAAGTGAATTAATAGGATTGCAGTGTCGGGTTTTTTTCAGAAAGTGTCCTTTTCATTCCATACAGTTCCATCAGAGCCCCTTTGTGCTGCCATCTAGCCAGAAGGCGCGAGCCAGGAAGGAGTGCAGGCTGACACGTCTTCCATTTGCAAGGTAATTTCTTCAGAGGTTAGTTAAGTATTGACTTGTCCCTGTAAATTGAACTTTGAGTAGTTTTTTTTGACCTGCTTCCTTGAAATATAGAAAACATTTAAAACTAAATAATGAAATACTTATTAACATTGCACTCATAAAATACTTATTAACATTGTACTCATAAAAACAATTGCAGGCATAATCTAATAAAATTTAGTTTTCAACTCTGAAATAATATTCCGCTTTCCCATAAATAGTGGAAAGTGGGGCATCTTTTATGTTTTAATTTCTTGTCTGTTAACTTGGGGCATAGTGGTCACATATTGATCTGCGAACCTCAAGGGAAGCAGTCGAAACCACCAGCTGCTCGGCAGCAGGAAGCTCGACGAAGCTGGCTCTCCTACTGTCTTAAAGAGCCAGTCTGGAAACCCATGGGGCAGCTCCACCTTGTCCTCCAGGCTCACTCCGAGATGGTATCAACTCGATGGCAGTGCGTTTGGTGTTGAGCTTATTGACTTGTTACCTTTTACTGTGCCTGTATCATTACCTTCATGATAACCTTCACCCTTGATTTATTACACTGATACAAATGATCACGTAGGACTTCTTTTTTTGGGGGGGGCGGCGGGGACATCACTGCTCTCCGTTGGTGGGAGTAGGAGGCCCAGCCCCACTGCTGGAATTGAACCTCCGTCCCAGTGGGCCGCAGTCCCGCGCACAACCACTGCCCCACCGGGGCTCAGCCCCACGTAGGACTTCTTCAATAATACGAATGCCTTAGAACAGGTTGGAAGCACCATAGGCCCAGTCAAACCTTGTTTTGTATTTTCATTTTACATGTATTTGAATAGCATGGGCCATTACTTTGATTGTTTTTGTGTAGCCAATACTCATTTATGATCTATATATTTACCTTTCCTGTCGCTCACATCGTTTTTGCACTTTTTGTCTTTTCTATATTTTTTGTTTTGTTTTTTTAGGCATCACTGCCCTCAGGTGGTGGGACTGGGGGACCCAGCCTTTGCTCCGTGGAGCTGGAATTGAACCTCCATCCCAGTGGGCCGCAGTCCCGCGCACAACCACTGCGCCACCGGGGCTCAGCCCTAGTATTGTTAACCTAATAGTCCAATTCATGCTTGTGGAGATGGGAAACTTTCTTCTTTCACTCTAAGTTCTGTTTTACTAGCAGCTGCCCACTTTGCTAGCTCTAATTGTGTTCAGTAAGCACATAAAGATTCCTGGGGGGAGGGGAGGGCTCTGAGATCGGGTAGTAAATTACTGGAACATAGAAAGCACTGTTCGTGCAATCTGAAAAATAATTTTTATAAGATAAAAACTCCCTTATTCCAGAATTTCCCACTTGTCTATAGGGTCCCATTAACTTCAAATGATGATGATGGTGACGATTATGATGACAAAGAAAACATGCAGAACAACAGCAATTTTATGTCAGAGTCAACACTTGACACTTACTCTTTGGTATCATCAAATCAACCGTTATCAACCCAACATCCTTTGGAATTAACACTTCTTAAAGAAAAGAACCAGAATGTGCATGATTTAGAGGATTCAGATTCACTACCCAAAGGTAAAACTGGTTGTGTTTTTTTTTTTTAAACCTCCTCTAAGTATCAGAATAAAACCGTTCTATCAGAATTTCTTTGCGAGGTCAGTGATGTACATTTAATAAGTTAGATCCCTTACAGATTTACTAAGTTCTACCATTCTCACTACTGATAAAATTTTAAAGTAAGTTTCAGTAATTGTCAGATCTACCTTAAGAATGTTTTCTTGAAGTCCTATTACATGAATCAAAATATTCATGGTGCTCATTTAATTTCACCTTGTTTTTGCTAGTAAAAACATTGTCACCTACCTATGTGTAGTGAATCATAACCTTTCCATGTTAAAACAAAAGCTTGAGTCTGGGTAAAATTTGAGCAGGAGAAAATGATATTTTTATTAATATAGTATTTCTAAATGATAATCCTAGCTTTTAGATTCTGGTGTTTATGTATTTGCAGATTGGAATAGGGGGCATAATTATATTGACTTTGGAGTGTGAGGTTTTTTTTTTAACTTCTAAAAAGTTAAAGATACACTTTTGTGGCTGATTGGCAGCTTTTTGATACTTGTCACAGAGATCACTGCATTCTAGCTCCGTTTGCTCTCCATGTTAGCAATGTTTTAGTGCCAATAGTGTTGGCTATGCTCCATCCTCTATTGTTGAGGCTGGAACTCAGTGAATTTTCACCATGTAATTTCCAGAGATACGAATGCAGTATGGTTTATGAATATTTTGATGACTTCTACTTTAGCATGAATTCTTAGTATAACCAGGATAATAGAACTCATAATAGAAATTCTTTTTGCAAAAGTTTGTTTTCTAATTTCATTTGTTTAGCATAGTAAATTCCTTTTCAGGACTTATTTCTATTTTTTTTCTTTTTAAGATCATTTTATTGGAGCTCATACAATTCTCATCACAATCAGTACATACATCTAATGCTTGCAAACCACCTTTGTGCATTTGTTGCTGTCATCATTCTCGAAATAATTTCTTTCTACTTGAGCCCTTGATATTAACTCCTCATTTTTCCCTCCTTCCCCACTACCTCATGAACCCTTGATAATTTATAAATTATTATTACACTGTCTGATGTCTCCTTTCACCCACTTTCCTGTTGTCCGTACCCCAGAGAGGAGGTTTTATGTAGATCCTTTTGATTGGTACCCCCTTTCTACTCTACCTTCCCTTCACCCTCCCGGTATCACCACTCTCACCACTGGTCCTGAAGGGATCATCTTCCTGGCTTCCCCATGTTTCTGGTTCCTATCCGTACCAGTGTATATCCCCTGATCTAGCCGGATTTTAAGGTAGAATTGGGATCATGTTAGTGGGGGTGGGGGGTCAGGGGAGGCATTTAAGAACTAGAGGAAAGTTGCGTATTTCATTGTTGTTACCCTGTACCTGGACTGACTGGTCTCCTCCTGGCAACTCTTCTGTAAGGGGATGTCACTTCACCTACAGATGGGTTTTGGGTCCCCAATCTGCATTCCTCCTAATTTATAATAATAGAATTTTTAGTTCTTTGATGCCTGGTACCTGATCCCTTTGACACCTCGTGGTCATACAGGCTGGTGTGCTTCTTCCATGTGGGTTTTGTTGCTTCTGAGCTAGATGGCTACTTGTTTACCTACAAGCCTTTAAGAATCCAGACACTATATCTTTTGATAGCAGGACACCATCAGCTTTCTTTACCACATTTGCTTATGCACACATTTGCCTTGCATAATTGTGTTGGGAAGGTGAACATCATGTAATGCCAATTTAATAGAACAATGTGTTCTTGCACTGAAGAAGTACTTGAATGAAGGTCTAACGCCCATCTCCTGTCTTAATACTAACCCTATAAATATATGCATGTAGAACTATTTCCCCATCATCATATATAAATACATTTACCTTTGTACATTCCTTTATTTAGACTTCTATAAATGCCCTTTGCCTCCCAGTTCTTTGCTCTGTTTCCTTTTACTTTCCTCTTGTCCCACTATTATGCTTAGCTTTCATTTGTGTTTCAGTAATTTCTCTCTTTTACATTACTCTTGATCTGTTTCTGTTCTTTATGTAGAAAGCCATGCTCCTTCAGAGCAAAGTTCTAAGAGTTCCCTTGTGAGTGAGATGCAGCACGTGCGGTCTGCCAGCCACAGAAAGGATCAGCGCTCTTCGAGTAAGGTGACTGAAAGAAAGAAGCCTGTGCCCTCCAGAGTGTCTAATGAGCCCACTGCAAAGAGCCCTTTTGTGGTAGAGTTAGAGCAACAGCTGATTCCGAGTGCAGGTGTCCACTGGAGTGGGGTGCTTCCTGACCCTACTCGGGAGACAAGTGAGAAAATCCACGGAGAGGTCCAGTGCCTTCCTGGATCGTTGTCAAAGTCAGCAGGTGCGCCCACCACAGAGGGTGTTCATAAAGTCCTGGGGAACGATGACTTACAGTTGCAGAAAACGGTGTATTTTGATGCCGACATGGATTTAACTGCTGCTGAAGTAAGCAAGATTATTACAGTTGCAACCCGCATCCAAACTAAAAGTGATGCAGAGACAAATGACTCTGAAATGAAAACTTTCAGGAGGGTGAAAGACCCGAACTCTAAAAAAAAGAAAGAAAGATCAAAAAGACATGCGAAAAGTCGTATAACTGTAGATAGTGAGGAAAAGAATGAAAACAGGCCAGAAAGATCTGTTGTTGCCAATGGCCAAGGTGCTTCCAAAGATGCAGACTTTCTTTGCAGTTCTGAACAGCTGGCTCAAGTGAACCTCCTGCAGAAAGGAACCCCTCCTAATGGCGTGGGCGGAGATGACAGACAGAGCCTGCAGTGTGACAAAAAGAAAGAAACACCCCTCATGAATGAGCAAGAGGAAACCGCTTTCTCCCACAGTTCTGATAAATCCCAGCAGGAGAATCACCATGATACAGGCCAGCCTTCCTTCACCTGCCCTCAAAGTAGAGCTTCAAGACAGACGTTTGTCATCAACAAATTAGAAAAGGAGAACTTACTCTTAAACCAAAAGAATAAAGAAACCATTTGTGAAAAGCAAGAAATCACAAATGAATTTCCAGCAGCTGATATTTCCACCAAAGATAATGGAAATGCCCATGCTCACGAGACCCAGAGTATGGGGGGCTGGAAAGAGCACATCGCTGAGGTGCACCCAGCTCAGCAAAATCAATCCAAAGTGAATAAGAAGCTTAGGCAGAAAATAAGTCGGAAAACAGAAATAATTTCTCAAACAGAGCACAGATCTGAGAATTATGATAACAGTGCACCCACACTTGAAATAGAAGACTTCTTTCAAAGTCAACGGACTGAAGAAACCGTCCCTGGCAATGTAGGAGTCTCAAGTGAGTTCCGTGCATCAGCACTCCCCATTGGAGATGATAGAAACCCATGTACCTGGGAGGCCCAGAATGGGAACTTAGATGAGTATGGGACCCAGAATATGTTGGGCTTGAGAAAGCGTGTCACCAATATACAGCCTGCTCAGCAAAATGAATTGAAAGCAAATAAGAAAGTCAGGCAGAAAACAAATCGGAAAACAGAAGTAATTTCTAAAATAAACCAAAGACATGAGAATAATGGTAACGGCCTGCATGATCCTGAAATGGAAGACTTTTTCTTCCAAACCTCGAAGAATAAAGAAACCATCCCTGGAAATGCAGAAGTCTCAAGTGAGCTTCAAACACGGGCTCTCTCCACCAGAGATAATAGGAACTTGTGCAATTGGGAGATTCCAAATATGCTGGCTTTGCAAAAGCAAACCCTAGATATGTACCCTGTGGAGAAAAATGAGTCCAAAGTCAACAAGAATCTTAGGCCGAAAGTGAGTCGGAAGACAGAAATAATTTTTGAAACAAACCATATAGATCATGACAAAGGTGTGCATTGCCCAGAAAATGGAAGCTCTTTCTTAAACCAAAAGGAGGAAGTAACCCTCCTTGAAAACCGAGATGACCCAAGTGGGTTTCGCACACCTGCTCTTGCCACCAAAGATACTAGAAACCTCCGTGATGATGGGACGCAGTTACTTTTGGGGGTGCAAAAACCTGCCCCTGATATGCAGACTGCTAGTCAGAAGGAGTTGAAAATAAGCAAGAAGCTTGGAAAGAAGGTAGGAAGGAAGACAGAAATCATTTCTGAAATGAACCAAGTAAATGAGAATAATCTAGAGACAGGTAACTTATTTTCTCTGACTCAGGAGGAGAACAAAACCATCCCGGAAAAGCCAGAAGATGCAAATGAGTTTCAACTAGCTGATTCTACTGCTGGAGGTACTAAAACCGTCTGCAATCATGACACCCCAAGTGTGCTGGGCTTGAAAGAGCACGCCACTGTTCAGCAAAATGAACCAAAAGTTAGTAAGAAGCCCAGGCAGAAAACAAAGCGGAAAACAGAAATCATTTCTGAAGTGAACCAAATAAATGACTATAATGACAAATATGCATGTGACTCAGTAAAAGGCAACTCCTTTCCCCCTACCCCAAAAGATAATGAAGCCCTTTTAGAAGACTTAGCAATCATAAACGAATTTCAAACAGCTGATCTTGCCACAAAAGAGAATGGGAGTTTATATGATTATGGAACCCAGAATATGTGGGGCTTGAAAAACCATGTCCCACATAAGCAACCTGCTCAGCAACATGAATCAAAAGTAAATAAGAAATGTAGGCAGAAAGTAAATCGGAAAACAGAAATCATTTCTGAAATAAACCAAATATATGAGGATACCGACAGAGACATGCATAGCCCAGACAGCCAGACAAACCCTCTTGATTTTATAAGTAAGTCTAAACGGAGACGGGGAAGCCAGGACATTAGCAACAGTAATGAAAAGGAAAATTGGGATCAAATTTCAAATCCTTCCAAACTAGTTAAAAAGCAGAGGAAGGAGCCATCCGGCAAGGCAAAGACCGTTGTAGCGAACCATAAGCCCAATCCTGTCCTGCCGGTAACCGGTGCTTCACAGAATTCTATCTCCTTGGAATCGAGTGTAAAGCAAACTACTAGTGAGTCAGATTCTAATGCTAGTCATGAACTCAAACTACTGAAGACTCAGAGGCACAGCACGACAACTGGGAATCAAAAAAGAGAGTGCCCCTTTGTAGAAGTGATGGAAGGGGGGTGCCAGGACCAAAAGGCTCACAAAATGACCTCCCGATCAAAGAAAAGGAAGACTGTCCCCGCTCCTTCTCCAGGGAGTCTCCAAGTACCGGAGATCACATTGTCCGCTCGTCAGGCCAAGGCAGTCCAATTGGAACAGGTCGATCAGGACAAACGATTGGACATGGAGAATATTGTCAACACCAAGCTAGATTTTCACAGAAAGAAACCTAAGCCTTTATCTCAAGTATGTTTAGTTCAAATACAAGAGTCTTCCTGTAAAGCTGTTCTAGAAGATTCCGTACCGTTGAGATTTTCTTCCAGAAGATGTTCAAAAAGAGGAAGTTTTGACCTGGCAAACACTCCAGGCCTTCAAGTTGGTGGTGTTGTCCCTGAAAAGACGGGAGAGATGAAAGGGACAGTCATCCGGAGGACACCCAAGTCTGGATCAGGTAGGTCAACACCCAACGGGATTGGGTTTTAGAAGTGAACTTTTTCCCTCCTTTCATTTGTCCAGCAAGGCATTTCCTGCTTTCACGGACATTTTCATGGAATTTAAAAACAGTATTCACTTGTGTAACTTCAGCCGTTAAAGCCACATGGAGTAAGGGATTTTCCTTTTGTCAGTTAAATTACTAGGAAAAATAGCAGTGAGTGGATTTTGGACATTAACAGTCCATAAAACAGACTTGGCCTGTATAAAAAATTGGCCTATGATAGCCTTAGGCAGATAATTTCTTTTTTAATTTGTTCAAAGGAATTTGCATATTTTAAGTGAAAACAATGAATTGCAACTTGTTTTACTTGATCCAAGACAATGACGTTTCCTAAAAGTTGGCACTTTTTCTCCAGTAGCACTCTGATGAAAGGACTCAACTAAGTGTTTTACAGGTTGAAAACAAATATCAAGACCTTCTGTCAGTACATAGTTATGTCAACGTAATCAAGTGTGCAATGTGCCTGGTGCTTTAGTAAAGGCCCAGACCTGCTAAAGGATTATGATGAAGAGTAGTTTGACTAGAGGTATGGACAGCAGGAACCAAGTGGTAGAATGTCAAGCCTGGAAGGAAGATGGGTAGTTTTGGGGTTTTTTTTTTGGGGGGGGGGCATCAGTGCCTCTGGTGTTCGTGGGTGCTACCCAGTGCCGCTCCTGAGAGCCGCCGCTGGATTTGAACCGCCAAGCCCACGGGCCGCAGTCCCGCACTCAACCACTTATGCCACCAGGGATCAGCCAGATGGGTAGTTTTTATCCTTAGTGCTCCCTTTTTATTTTTCTCCAGTTTTTAAAATAATACAAACTCATAGCAAAAACATTGAAGTTACAAAATCGGGTGAGGGGTCATCAGCCACTCACTTTGACATCCACTGATAGATCATTTAACGTCTTGACATGCATCCAGATTTTAAGGTGAAGATTTTGAAATAAATATTGAGGTCATTATTATCTTTAACTTTTGTTTACCACTTACTCCCCCATCCACCCTCCACCTTGAATAAGACATTTCCATATCAAGATTTACTACAGGAGGGCTTCTCAACCTTCCCAATGCCATGACCCTTTAATACAGTTTCTCATGTTGTGGTGACCTCCCCCAGCCATAAAAAAAATCACTTTTTGTTGGTACTTTGTAACTGTCATTTTGCTGCTGTTATGAATTGGGCTATCAGAGAAAGCCAGCCACTGATACATACATCATGGGTTTGATAGGCGCAGTTGTACAGTGGAAATTATTAATTAGTGTAGTAAAGTTATAGAGAGCATGAGCAAGGAATTATGAGTCAGACAGACTTCATGGTAGCATGCTCACCTCCGCCCCTCCGGTGGTCCACATGGAGAGAGAGTATGTGTGGGGCGGGGGGAGGGAGGAGAAGGAGTTCGAGCGTTCAGAGGGGACAGCAGAGAGAGCGCGTCTTTATTCTGCCCAAGCCTTATATGCTCTCTGGAGCCATGCAAGGCCCTCAATTATAGGGAAAGACATGTCACAGGAAAGGGTTGTTCTATAGGTATACGTTATAGGAGAGGGAGGTATGGGGGTCCCTTGTGCCAAAAGCAGACCCCAGACTCCTGGGTGTGGCTAAACAGGTTAGACTAGAGATCATTAGCTGTAGCCCTTGAACTCCTCCCTCCATTGGGGACCAAACTAGTGGTTAATAGTCTTCAAAGGGAGCAGCCCATTGTCCTAACAGTAGGGGGTTGGCCTTATCTTTTGTGTGAGGCAAAGGCCTGATAGCTGGAGACTTGAGGGAGAATATTTTAAGTTCTCACTGCCACACCAGATGCTGGCAACTGGTTACTATTTTGGAGTACATATAGTTGTGTCAAGGTCCTAAATTCATCCCACATTGAGCGACCCCCTATGAAAGGATCATTCAACTGCTAAAGGAATCACCACCCACAGGTTGAAAGCCCCTCTTATTCAGGGAAGCTAACATTTCCATATAGGTACACAGAACACCAGGATTTGGGTGGTTAAGATTGTTCCAGGGCTGAGTCCCAGTGGTGTAAGTGGTTGAGTGCAGACTGTGGCTCGCGGGCTTGGTGGTTCAAATCCAGCGGCTGCTCTCAGGAGCAGCACTGGGTAGCTCCCATGACCACCAGAGGCAGTGATGACCAAAAAACAAACAAAAAGACTGTTCTAGGTAAAAGACACATTGAAGGGGGAAGGTAATAGAGAAGACTGGAGTGGGAGGAGATGTTGGAGAGCTGGGCACCACCCCCTCCTTGCTCCTCATGGCTCCTTTCTCAGAGTGAGCTGTCCGTGAACTCAGTGCAGAGTGACGAGCATCCTCTGTGAGTCTTTGAATTGGACTGAATGATGATGAATTTTTGTCAGCCTATATGTGATAGCAGAATAAATGCTGGAGGCCCCTTTTGATGGTTTGTTTTAAATTCTAAGTCTATTTTCTTTTCAAATTAGAAAAAGATGAACTGATTTACAACTTTTTTTATTACTGCTATTGCATTTAAAGAAGCCCTGGTGGTGCTGGGGGGTAGGCATTGGACTGCTAACTGCAAAAGCGGAATTGAAATCCACCAGCAGCAACTCCATGGGAGAAAGGTGAAGCTGCCTGTTCCTAGAAAGATCGACAGCCTCAGATGCCTTAGGTAGGGTTGATATAAATTAGAATCGGGATATTGAGAGGTTTGTTTCTTGTAGTATTTAAGATGTGATCATTGTTAAGATAGAAATTGTGTTGCCTGTGGTTTGGAAACGACTAGATATTTTCCTATTTTTAGGATTTTTAACAAATATTAGTGAAAACATATTCCTTTTTAGGTGATAGAATGCTACAGGACTTGACAAATATCAGCTTTGTTTCAAATAACACTCCTAAATCTGAACATAAGGCAGAAGATCTGTCTTCAGAACTTCCAGGCAGAAGAAGAAGATGTGTTCCTCTCTCTTTAAAAGAGCCAAGCCTCAAAGGGTTAGTATCACTGTGATATCAAAGTGCTTTTACTCTATTAATATGAAATACAGCACTCCCGGTAGCACTGTCAGGTAAATATTAGGCCACCATTGGCAATGTCAGCAGTTCATACTATCTGTCACTTGACAGGAGAAAGATGAGGCCAGCTGCTCTCAGAAAGATGTGCTGTCTTAGAAATCCTGTAAAGGGTTGCTATTAATTGACCCAAAAGACTATCAGATTGTTAATTGCATACTACTTTTTAAATAATCCAAGCCAGCATCAATATTTGACATTTCTGAACAGTAATGGACCAACCATTGCACGGTGACTGTTGAATTGCTGTCTTTGCCTTTAGAATGATGAACTGTGAGGGAGAGACACTCGAGTCTCTGCATCCTTTGCCTCAGTTTTAAAATCCATTGATAGGTCTTGCCTTCAACAACTAGAATGATAATTGCATAATATGTCCTCTTTTTCTTCTACAGTTCAATGTCTTCTGTAAAGAAGAAAGAGGAGCCATCTTATGTCATTTATTTAATCACTTCAGACTCATGGATATCTATTTGAAAATGAATTTTTGTAAATCAAATTTATTTCAGTATTTACTCTTGCAAAATTATTCCTGTTTTGACCATGAGGAATTCCCTCTAGTTAGCTCTTCCATCGCACTGCTTTGCACATTTCTTTATTTTCTGATATAAAATTTTTCTGATAAGCCTGATAAACTATCTTTGAGTTTTTCAGATATACTGCCAAGTCGGTAGTCTGGGGGACTGGCATGACACAGCAGTATTTTCCATACGCCCGGTAGGAGAATTAGTTTAGGGTTGTTGTTATTGTTAATTCTGTCTTTTTCTGCTTTGCAGGAAGATGAGAAGATGAGGTAAATTTCTGGATACTTGTTCTCTGAATTCCTCAAGCATAAAGAGCCAAACATTTAAGATCCAGAACATGAAACACGTGTGCAGTAACCCCCTCATTTACCTTTCATTGGAATATTGGTTGACTCATTCTTTTGTTTAGATACATATGTGTGTATATATGTGTATATAGAATCATTATTTTGTAATATTGATCTCTTAAAATAGTTTTGGTTATCATATAGCTTATCTGCCTTTTTCTTTAAGCCACTTTCTAACTAAGAGCTTTAAGCCAAGTAATAACTGTGACCCTTTTAGCCAAGTAAAATGAATCAATAAATATTACTGCTTTGGTTCCTTTGTCATATGCTGAGCTATCTTTTCTGAACCGTTCAATATATGGTGAGGTTCGAAAGGGCTTGAAAGTCTTCATGTCATTTAGCCAGTTTACTCTGCTTGTAGGTGCCAGCTTCTTCGTAACAGGGTGCATTTGGTGACTTGGGTAAAGGAGCAGGGGAAGGGGATTAACTAATCAGGTTCTTGATTGGGTTTTGCTTTTGTTTTGGGGGGGCATCACTGCCCTCTGGTGGTGGGTGTAGGAGGCCCAGCCTTTGCTCCTGTGGAGTCGCTGCTGGAACTGAATCTCCATCCCAGTGGGCCACAATCCTGCGCACAACCACTACGCCACCGGAGCTCAGCCTTGGTTGTGTTTTTATGACTTTAAAAATTGCTTACGATTCCCGGACGAAAACAATAAATCCTCTTCATATCTGTGATCATTGCATATACATTGTCACATTCTAGTCTGCCTTAGAAGGAAAAGCTTTGGAAGTCTTTTTTTTCAGCTACAACAACTCCTTTAGCCCCTGAGGCATTAATAGCTAACCATTACCTTCCCCTTAGATTTCACCCATTTCTGGTTTCTAATCATCCCACTCTCTTCCCCTCTCATCCCAGTTGGTTCCTATGTACTGTTGAAAGTATTGCAAAATACCATAATTGAACTCTCAGAGATATGATTTTGACAATGTTTACCAAAATGGTGTCCTGGAATCTGTGTGTTGAGAGCTCTTATCTGTTAACAGTATACATGTTCTGGTCCAGCTAGGTATGTAAAGTAGAATTGGGATCATGATAGTGGGGGAGAAGAAAGCATTAAAGAACTAGAGGAATGTTATGTGTTTTGTCATTGCTATTCTGCACCCTTCCTTGTAGCTAATGTAAGCAAAGTAAACTGCTCATCCCTGCCTTGTGACCCTCTGTGAGGGGATGTCCAATTGTCTACAAAGGCCTTTGGGCCTCCACATCAAAGAGTCCCCCCTCATTCACGTCAAAATGGTGGTTTGTTTGAGGGATTCTGATACCTGATCCTGTCGACACCTTGTGATCACACAGGTTGATGTGCTTCATCCATGTGGGTTTTCTTGCTTCCTTAAGAGATGGCCGCTTGTTTATCTCTAAGCCTTTTAAACCTCAGACGCTATATCCTATAATAGCCGGGCACCATCAGCTTTCTTCACCACATTTCCTTATGCACCCATGTGTCTTCAGCGGTCCAGCTGTGAAGGTGACCATCACAGAATGCCAGATGATTAGAACAAAGTGTTCTTGTTTTGAGGGAGGACTCGCGTAGAGGCCCAGCGTTCATCTGCTACCTCAATACTTAACCTATAAAGATAGATACATAGACCTATTTTTATATATTAATATATTTACATTTGTTCTTGCCTATGTTTATATCTCTATTAATGTCTTGCCTCCTATTTATTTTCTCTAGAAAATTAAGATTTTTATAAGCAAGCTTTCTTATATAAATACAGAGTTAATTTTAAAACTCTAGATTTAGGCCTAAGCCCCAGTGGCGTAAGTGGTTGAGTGCGGAACTGTAACCCATGGGCTTGGCAGTTCAAATCCAGCAGCAGCTCTCAGAAGTGGCACTAGGCAGCGCCCATGACCACCAGAGGCAGTGGTGCCCACAAAAACAAACAAACCAAGATTTAGAAAAAAAAAAATTTTTTTAATGCCAAATCTGCCATCTTTGATTTTGTGTGTGTGTGTGTTGGGGGGGGGGGGGGGCATCACAGCCCTGGTGAGAGTAGGAAGCCCAGACTTGCTTCTAGAGAGCTGCTGCTGGATTTGAACTGTCAACCCTGTGGACTGCAGTCCCACACACAACCACTATGCCACCAGGGCTCAGCCCATCTTCAATTTTTTAAAAAAAATCATTTTATTGGGGGCTCTTACAGCTTTCATAACAATCATACATCAGATGTATCAAGTATATTTGTTACATGTGTTGTCATTATTTCTAAACATTTACATTCTATTTGAATACTTTATATTAGATCCTCTTTTTACTTTCCCCACCTGTGATCCCCTGATGAGTTATAAATTATTATTTTGATATCTTACACTGATTGCTATCTCCCTTCCCCTGTGGTTTCTTCCCCACCTTCCCCCTACCCTTCTGGTATTGCTACGCCCTTTTGTGTTGCTGAGGTGTTTATATGACCTGGATTCTTTGTGTCCTGAGCTCTTATCTGTACCTATGTAAATACTTCAGCCTAGCCCACAGGATTGGGGCTGAGCCCGGTGGTTGTGTGTGGGAGAGCGACCCACTGGATTGGCGGTTCAAATCCAGCAGCAGCTCTCCAGGAGTAAGACTGGGTTTCCTACTCCCACCAGAGGGCAGTGATACCCTCCCCCCCAAAAAAAAACAAGACAGGATTGGGGTTGTGATAGTAGGGGGTGAGGAAGCCTTCAGGAACCAGAGGGATATTGTGTGTTTCATCAATGCTCTAGTTCACCCTGGTTGACTCATACCTTCCTTGCAATCTTTCTGTGAGAAGATGTCCCATTGTCTACAGATTGGTTTTGCTCTGATCCCCCTCGTTCTCAGCAATGTGTTTGTTTGTTTGGAGTCTTCTGAGGCCTGTTACCTGATCTTGTCAACACCTCATGATCCCACAGGCTGGTGTGTTTCTTACATGTAGGCTTGTTGCTTCTCTGTTAGCTGGATCCATCCTTTAAGACTCCAGGTGCTCTATCTTTTGATAGCTGGACACCTTCAGCTTTCTTCACCACATTTGCTTGTGTACCCATTTTGTCTTCACTCTTTTTGCTGGGAGGGCATCACAAAATGGCAGGTTGTTAGAACAAAATGTTCTTGCATTCAGACAGGCCTTGGGCAGAGTTCCGAAGTCCATCTATACTTCCTCAATGTATTGCCATGTAAATATTTGTACCTATGCCAATACCTCTTTTTATGAATTAATATATTTATATAAGTGCACATCTATGTTTATTCCTCTATCCGTAGCTTTGCTCCCTAGACCTTTCCTGTTTCCTTTTACCTCCCTTCTTACCCCCATCACACACTTTTGCCTCTTAGTAATTCCTCTCAGCCCGACTGCTGTTGCTTCAATACCACCAGGTTCTCGACATCCTCCTTATTGTTGATTTTAACTCCCTAGTTAATGCCTTGCCTAATGCATTGTTTGCTCACCACTCTCCCCCCCCCCCCCCCCAACACCCTTTGGAACCTCTGTGTTCCCATTGCTTTCTTCTTGGGCTTGTTCCCATGCCTCTCTTAAATAGGTAGGTGAACCAACAATAACGTAGACAATACAAAAAAGAAAGCAAAAAATTTTGAATTAAAAGAAGGGAAAAGAAGTATATATAAAGAAAAATAAGAGCTGTCAGAGCCCCCAGTAAAATGATTTAAAACAAACAAACAAATATATATAAAGGAAAACAATGATAAGTAGAAAAAGTAACCTGAAAAAGTATAGATAATTCCAGGTGTGTCCACTGACAGACTATTTCTCCACTAGTTCTGGGGTTCTGAGAACTCCCCCTCCTAGCCTGGAGTCTATTCTGGGGCTCCTCAGAGGCTTTGTGGTTTTGCTTTGCTCCTGTTGCTGATCTGCTATGTTTCTATTAAATCTATTTTAAGCTAGGTATTTCCTAGTTGTGTCCATGGAAAATGTCTAGAAACAGTGACAACTCAGACCACTAAAGCATGAACTCAATACATGGAAAGTTTATAACTTAAAGGAAAATATTAATTTATCTTGCCTTTATGAGAGTTTCTGTGCATACGTAAACTCTCAACAGGATTTCATTCCAATGATTCTAAATGAAATGTGCCCCCCCCCATTAATATGAGAGCTTCAAAACCTTTATGGAAAAATAGGATTAAAAGATAATGTAATTTCTCAAGGAACTTTTTCAAGCCCTTTATATTACTTTTATTATCAATATTCAATCTTTGTCTTTGAGGGAAGGCATGAGAATAATAACATCAGCCAATCACTTGCCACAGCCATATATGCTGTACCTATAAGATGTACAAAAATGATTTCTGAGGTTACTAGTAATTGGAACTTCCATAGATCAGGGAACCCTTTGTGACAATATCCACCACAGGCAGCGGTCAACACTTAGGGGTACAACCATTTGATGAGAAGTTCCTGGAGACATAAAGGGATAGAACTCACTGAGCACCTCTAAGGAAGAGACATGGAGACTCAGTCCTTCCTGACACATGACAATAGAAAGTACACACTCCTGTGAAATATTCTCGCTTTGATCTCCCCCTGGCCCAAAACCATGATGTACAAGAGTGGGCAATGGACTTATGTATGGATTGTGATAAGAGCTTTAAGGGCCCCCAATAAAATGATTTTTTTTTAAAGATCCGAAACAATTATATTGATGTGAAAGGGGTTGGAGTGGAGACCCAGAGCTCATCTGTAGACAACTGGACATCCACCCACAAAAGGATTACAAGAAAAAAGATTCAAGCAGGGTTGAATGAAGGGTTAAAATGCTCTCCATTTTACATTTCAAATGTTGGGAAATGTTTACATTTTGCTTATTAGTGACAAGTCTTGAAAATAACTTGGATCTCATAATTGACATGCCCACAAAGTTTATAAACAAAAAAGCAACAAGCTCGCTGCCATTCACTAGATGCCCACTCAGCAACCCTAGAGACCAGACTAAACTTTCCCCGAGGGTCTCCAGACTGACTATGGGAAGAGAAAGCAGTTGCTGTTGGATGCTATGGAGAAGTTCCGACCCGTAGTGACCTGCACAGCAGAGCGGACGGACGGAATCCTGCCTGCCCTCATACCATCCTCACAATTGTGACTGCTGGAGTACCTGTGGCAGCTGCCATGGCGTCAGTGCATCTCTTGGAGGGCCTTTCTCCATTTTGCTGTTCACCTCTACGAATCCTGTCCTGACCAGAAAGTCAGCCAGGAAAGTCCTAAATTGTGAGCTTTCCAATCATTTCCATTTGGCAATTCTGTTACCTGACTTCATTCTTACTGGAAAAATCAAATGGCACTATGTTTTGGGGCACTGGTCTTCCTGAATCAAAGTGGCTGTTGATTTAAGCAATACTTCTTTCTATGACCTTAGTCCACATTAAGGAGGCCTGCTGGTACAGTAGTTAAACCTCAGCTGCCAGCCAATGGGAGAGCAGTTCAAATCCAGCTAAGTGAGTACACACACACACACACTGGTACAGACAAGTACTTTCCACAAATGGAATGCAGGACAGATAAAACTCTTAGGAACAATAGTAGCAGTAAGGCTATCTGAAAATAGGGGATGATGGGAGAAGGGGAGAATGGGGGAACCCATCACAAGATTGGATATATATATATATATATCCCGGAACAAACAACAGAAAAGTGGGTGTAGGGAGACAGCGGGCAGTGTAAGACACACAACAATAATCTATCATTGATCAAAGATTCACGAGGGGGGAGGGACAGGAAAAGAGAAGCGGATACCAAGGGCTCCAGTAGAAAGAAAATGTTTTGGAAAATTCGATGGCAACATAGTGACAAGTGTGCTCAATGCTCAAAGCTTGAGGGTGCCAGCCATTAACTATGAACGGGGCCTGACCAGGGCGTGCGGATGAGAAAGGAAAAGAGAAAGAGAAGTTTGGGATCAGACGGCTGGTGGTCAGTACCACTGCAGCCTCGAGTTTATTTCAAGCTCTACTTTTATAGTATCTTAAAAGAAAAAGGGGAATATACATCAAAGAGAATGGCTCAAAGCACGACTAACACAGCACAGGTGTTTATGTGAAATTTTCTGCTTGCGTATGGGAACCGTCTTATAGTGACTTTTAGGTCAGTACATCCTGCTCTGGGAACCAAGGACTTGAATGGTCAGATAAGCTTGCAGGCCAGCCAAATATTTGTCTGCTTGAAATAAATCCAAGTGAGTGTGAAGAGATTCAGGGGCTTTGCCTCTCCTGACGTCTCCTATAAAAGATAGGTTGTTACAAAACTTGTTAGAGCCCCCCAATAAAATGATTCATTTTAAAAAAGTACAATTTAGAAGAACAGGTCACCAAGGGCCATTGTGGAAGTTGGAGACCAGACCCAGTGCCGCCCCACGCCTTCTGCATGAGAAGGACCCTGTAGGATCTATTGTTAGCGCAGCCACGGGCTTTAGACGCTGCGCCACCAGACGACCAGCCCGTGCGCGGGTGGCACAGCCGCAGCACGCAACAGGCGTGGCGACCCAGGGGTCCTTGCCAAGTGATGCCCCCCCACAGGTTATATCCCGGCCTGCGGCGGTGGCTGCACCCGCCAGCCCGGGGCGCCGCCGCCTGCTCGCCCACCAGCGGGGTCCCGCAGCCTGGGTCTCCCTGGGGTCGCGACCCTCCCCGGAGCGCCCATGGCGGCGAGCGGGAACGCAGACCTGCTCATCTACGTGAACGGCAGGCAAGGTGAGTCTGCCAGGTCAGGTCGGGTGTGGGCGCCCCAAACCCTGTAGGGGGCAAAAAAGGGTGTGTTTTCAGGGATTCGCCGCCTGATCCTTGCCACCCCCCACCCCCATTTTCCTCTTTCCTCCCTTTACAAGACCCGCTACTCTTCCCAGTGGTGTTGGTGCCCTCCTAGCGCATTTCCACCCGGGTCACCCGGTGCGTGCAGAACGGAACTGCCCCGTGGGTTTCAGAGGACGGCTCTCCAGGCCTGTCTTCCGAGGGGCCCCCGCTCTAAGGCTCGAGCCTTTACAGCCCGGGAGGGTGCCCCACTCCCCTCCACTTTAACCCCCCCTCGAAGACAAAGTCACTAATGCTATCCTTCGTGAGCAGCACCCTCAAATGCCCCCCACCCACGTCCTTCAACCCTTTCTTTGAACCTGCAACTGTCCAGGCTCAACTCTTGTGCGAGGGGAGGGCTGAAAGATGGGACCCCAGAGAGGGACTAGTCATTCCGCTCCATCGTCTGCAGGAAGTGCTGTGAGGTTCCAAAGCCACAGCTAGTTCCTGGTGACTCCAAAGTTCCTGGGCATTGCCTTCTGCCTGCTGGGACGCTGGCTTCACTGCCAGGTGTGCCTGGGGGCCTCAGGACCCCCTAAACGTCCCAAAGACAGAACCTCTGGTGGGCGCACTGTGAAGCCTCGTATGGGCATCACTTGGCTCGAGGGAGACTGGGGCAGAGAGACTGGCCAGGGTTGTGACACCTGCCTTTAAACAGGGCTCCTGCCAGGGCCTTTGGAACTGCCAAGACCCTGCTTCTGGGTGAGGGGCAGCCACTGCATTTTCTCTGAAGGACTTAGCTGCCCCACTAGGAAGCTAATGAGGGTCAAAGGTCAGTGACACCCTCCCCCCTTCCCTTCCAGTTGTATGGACCTGCAGTGAATGACAACCTGAAGAAAAAGAGTGGCCGATGGACTGAGGAGGCACAGGCAGATTTTATTTACAAAGTGCAGCTTTCTATGGAGTGAGGCCAGGGTACTTAGTACACACAATGTAACAATACCATCGTGATAAAAGTGCTCTTCGCACAAATACTTCCTTGGAACTAATCTTTTAAAAACATTTTATTGGGGGCTCATACAACTCATATCAAGATCAGTACACACATGCATTGTATGCAGACCACATATGTACACTTGTTGCCTTCATCATTCTCAAAACATCCTCCCTCTACCTAGGCTCTTGGCATCAGCTCCCCATATTTCCCCTCCCCCCCCCACTCCCCCTTCCCCATGAACCCTTAATAATTTACAAATTATCATTCTTTTGTCATATCGTACACTGTCCGATGAGTCCCTTTATCCACTTCCCTGTTGTCCATACCCAGGGAGGAGGTTATATGTAGATCCTTGTAATTGGTTCCCTCCTTCCACTCCACCTTCCCTCCACCCTCCTGGTATCACCTCTCTTCCCACTGGTCCGGAAGGAACCATCCATCCTGAACTCTCCATGTGTCCAGCTCCTATCCATATCAGTGTGCACCCCCTGGTCTAGACGGATTTGTAAGGTAGAATTGGGATCATGATAGTGGGGGAGAGGAAGTATTTGAGAAGTAGAGGAACGTTGCCTATGTCATTGTTGCTACACTGCACCCTGACTGGCTCGCCTCCTCCCTGTGACCCTTCTGGAAGGGGCTGCCTTGGAATGAATCTCATCTTAACAAGTGCAGCTGAGTTCTCAGTGTACTGAGGCCATCTCTGAATATGGGACATTATATGGCCATCATCCCAGCGTTCTGGGTGTCACAGCGTCCCCAAGCCCCCTCACTAGTACACTTAAAACTCAGTGACTCTCTGTACGCCCCAACCTCCCCACCCTCCCCTACTCAGATGACCTTTTCTAAGGTCTTTCACCTAATTGTGTATTTGTGGGAGTTGTGCACACTTTTTCTTGAAGAACAGGCCTCCCCATGATACATCTTACCCGGTGCCACAAAATCTCTGCCTCTGCTGACTGGGTTCCACATCTGTAATGGGGACTCTGGGAATGGGGGTGCAGTGGGACCCCAAGGGCAACTGTGGGAAAAGGCCAGCAGTGTGTCAAGAGCTCCCCACCCCCCACCCCTGACAGGCAGTTCTTGCTGGACAGCAGGGACTTGATGGTACCACACAGTCGCCGCAAGCCCCCTCGCAGGCTGCGATGGCGTCAGTGTCTGCGACCTGCGCTTCCTTTAGGGTGCTTCTGCAGACGCAAAGGGCAAAGGATCACAATCCAGGCTTCTTCTTTCAACCAACCCACCCCTGCCATGGAGTCCATTCCAACTCAGAGGGACTCGCCAGGGTGGTCTAGAACTGCTCCCTGGGGCCTCCCGGGGGGGTCGTTCCGTGCAGGAGCCGACAGCCCTGCCCTCCTCCTGTGGGGGACTCAAACTTCTGACTCAGTTGTCAGCAGCCCGACGTGGAGGGCTGATCATGTACACAAGCCAGGCTTCAGCCCCAGGGGTTACTCGTACGGACAGCACCGCACCCAGGCGTCCTCAACCTGGGGGTCAAACAACCCTTTCACACGGGGGTTGCCCAATACATCACCATAAAGAAATGACAGTGATGAAGTAGCAATGGAAATAAGTTTATGGTTGGGGGGTGGTGGAGCGGGTCACCACACCACACAATGAAAGGGTCGCGGCATCGGGAAGGTTGAGAACCACCGACCTAACCAGTCAGTTCATTAGGAGCGTTTCCTCTCATCATCAAAGCCAGACACAGAAGTGACAGCAAGCGCCGGATCAACATATGGTGACAGGCAGTAGTACATGCCAGGCTGGAAATGAAGCAGGGACAGGAACAGAGTGACAGGGGTAGTAACCCCTTGAGGGAGGATGGAGGGTCAGGCAAGGCCTCCCGGTGAGGGTGACACTTCACTAGCACCTGGGATGAAGTGAGGAGTGATCTGCGTAAGCCTTGGGGGAAAAGCAGCTGAAGCCGAGGAAATGGCAGGTACAAAGGCCCTGAGGCAGGAGGATTTCTTGGTTCTCATAGGACAACAAAAGACGCAGTGGGTGGGGAGGGGGGTGCTCGGGGAGGCTGGTGACTAAGGCTTTGCTGGCCTTAGGGAGTTGATTGAGTCCACATTCCCCCTCTGGTAATTGGCATAGGACTTTCTGTGCCTGCCAGTTACCTACTTAGAATTGAGCAAATAGATGGGAAATGATAATAAAACCATGAAATATGGATTCAGTTTTAGAACTTGTGAAGCAAACAATGCTTCTATTTGTTCTGACTAAACAACCCCCCCCACCCCCCACCTTGTAACCCAAACCAAGAAGCACGATACCTTGGGACAATTCTGTCACGCCGATCTCAGTGGGTGCTGCACCACTGCTGTGCTTGTTGCTGCTCCTGCTTCCTTGCATGAGTGTGTGCTGGCACGCACATGGAATGTGCAATTTATAAATGACACTTCCAATGTCTTTGTAAAACCATCCACCAAAGACACACTTGACTTGAGGGTCATGGTGCATTCAGAGCCCTGATGGCCCAATGTTTCTGTCTTGGGCTGCTAACTGTAAGGTATGCAGTTTGAAACCACCAGCCGCTCGATGGCAGAAAGATGAGACTTTGCACTCTCCTAAATAGTCATTGTTTCAGAAACACCCAAGGGCAGTTCTCCCTGTCCCATAGGGGCACTGTGATGGCAGGGGAGCTTGCTGATGGCTTCAAAGTTCAGACCTTTCAGCTAACAGCCCAACAGGTACCCACCATGCCACAAAGGCTCATCCTGACAAGGGCAGTTCTACCATGTCCTACAGGGTCACTGTGAGTGGGCGTGACTTGATGGCAGTGAGCTTTTTCTTGAGTGCCTGCTTCTTGGGAACTGATTCTTTGAACACAGTGAACAGGTCTTTTAAAAAATCGGTATCAATTTTCAGAGGTTTTTACACTTCCCAAATCCCCTCCCTCTACCCTCTCTGTTCTATGAAGGCCTTCTCCTTCACTTGACACTGTTTTTCTAGAAGCTGGACAGGGTCATCAGTTATCGTCAAGGCCCTGGAGAACAGTGAAGATGCAGGGCAAGCAAAGTGACAAAGTGGTGGTGAAGCTCAGGCTCTTGACTAACATGGAATCCAGGAACAGGATGGGAGTAGCGGTAGCAGAAGGGTAGGGGGAAGGTGCAGAAGAGGAGATCGAAATGATTGACACATAACCACACACATACACACACCCCTCCAGGGGGACGAACAACAGGAACTGAGGAAGGGAGACAGCGGTCACTGTAAGATATGAAAATAATAGTATAATTTATCAAAGGGTCACAGGGGAGGGGAGGGAGGGAAAAAGAGGAGCTGATACCAAAGGTTCAATGGAAAGTAAATGTCTACAAAATAATAATGGCATAAATAGTAATAATAATAACATCTGTATGAATATGCTTGATGCAATTGATGCATGGATTGTTATAAGAGCTGTGAGATTCCCCCCCCCTTTTTATCCAATTTTTTGTTTTCTTTTTGTTTTGCCTTCATTATTGTTGTTTTGTCTATGAGACAGGCATGGGAAACAAGCCAGGGTAGAAAGCAATGTACCAACAGTTCCAGGGGGACTTGTGGGGAGAGAAGGAGGTGGGGGAAGGAGTGGTGAGCAAACAACGTCATAGACATGGGAACAATTAGGGAATTAAAATCAACAATGAGAAGGACATAGAGATCCTGGTGGTTTTGGAGCAACAGCAATCTAGCTGAGAGGAATTACTAAGAGGTAGATGAAGGGTGAGTGTGATGGTGAGACAGGAAGGAGGTAAAAGGAAATAGGAAAGACCTAGGAAGCAAAGCTGTGGATAGAGGTATAAACATAGGTGTGTACCTATGTATGTATGCTAACTCATAAAAATAGAGGTAGTGGCCTATGTAGATATATTTATATGGCAATACATTGAGGAAGTAGGTGGACTTTGGGCCTTTGTGCACGTCCTCTCTTAACACAAGAACACTTTGTTCTAACAACTTGACATTCTGTGATGCCCAACCAACTGACAATGTCTGAAGACAAAGTGAGTGCATAGGCAAATATGGTGAAGGAAGCCGATGGTGCCCAGCTATCAAAAGATTTAGCATCTGGATTCTTAAAAGCTTGGAGCTAAACAAGTGGCCATCTAGCAGAGTAGCAACATGGGAAAGCACACCAGTCTGTGCAATCCTGAGGTGTCCATGGGATCAGGTAACAGGCATCAGAAGACCCCAAACAAGAAATAACATATTGTTGAGAATAAAGAGGGTCAGAGCAGAGACCTCAAACCCTCTGTAGATAGTAGGACATCCTCTCATAGAAGGGTCACAAGGAAGGGGTTAGTCAACCAGGGCACAGTATAGCACGGATGAAACACACTATATTCCTCTGGTTCCTTGAGGCTTCCTCACCCCCACCACGCTCATGGCCCTAGTCCTGGAGCACGTACACTGATACAGATAAGAGCTCACATCACAAGGAATCCAGGTCAGATAAAACCCTCAGGAATAAAAATGGGAGTAGCGATACCAAGAGGGGAGGGCAACGATGGGAGGAGGATGGAGGGACCAATCCCAGTGATTTATACATAACACCCCATCTCACCCCAGGAGGGTGAACAACAGAAACTGTGGGTATAAGGAGACAGCAGCGGTATAAGATATGAAAATAATAATAATTTATCCTTTATTAAGGGGTCATGAGACTGGGGGGCAGGAGGGAGGAAAAAAAGAAGAGCTGATACCAAGGGCTTAAATAGAAAGTAAATGTTTAGAAAATGATAATGACAACTTATGTACTAATATGCTTGATATAAATGATATATGGATTGTAATAAGATCTGTCAGAGTATCCAGTAAAGTGATTTATATAAAAAGGAGATTTTTCAAATTATAAATCTCATGTAAATGCTAAGTCAAATTGCAAATATGAGTAGAGGAATCAGTTCATGTGCCCTTGTCTCAAATTAGCACAAGCCTATCAATGTGGATGTCACATTCGTTCTCTCAACTTGGTCTGCGTAACTTCTGTTTTTCCTTTCTGAAAAAGGTGGTAGAAAAGAAGGTGGACCCTGAAGCCATGCTGCTACCATACCTGAGGAAGAACCGTATCCTTCTCTGTGCACAGAGTGTGCAGGTGTGTGTGTGCAGGGATAATGTGCAGTTTTTTACAGATGGCTCTTCAAAGACCTTTGTAGAGCCACATGAAGCACAGTTCCCACTATTCGAGAGTTTGGAGAGCATCCTGCAGCTTAGTTTTGCAGACAGTGCACTGTTGTGACTGTCAGAAGCAGCATATTTCTAATCTCTGGCTTGGCACTAAGTAGGTTATAATTATCAAGGGGGAATTAAAGCAATTGCTTTTAAAAGGGTTGAATTAAGCCTGTTTTAGAATAAAGAGTCACAATAATGATATTCTACCTTCAAAGAATCATCATTGTGTCCGTTACAGAAAGAGTAATCTCCTGAGATGAAAGAAAAAGAAAAATGGAGAAATTGGCACCAAAAATGCTTTTCTTAGAAAAACTTTGAAAATAAATGTTACCTCAGAAATGGATGCCTAACCCGTTCTGCATGAACTCAGTGGGATTTCAGATATTTGTTCATCCTATTAAGTCACATATAAACAAATGTAACCATGGAAGCTTGTACATTATTTTTCTGAATAAAGTGTAATTCCCCAAAGAGTACACAACTCTGAAATCATGAATAGCTACTTTCTTGTCACACACATAAGTTCTAGGAAGTCACTTACTATCTTTGGATTTAAAAGCAATGGAGCCTGACTTCCTGGTTATCCAGAGTGTCCTGTGTGATATTCAAGATCTGGTTCCCTTGTAGGTGAGCATTCTAGGGTGCCGTCCCAAGCCATTAGGGGCAGGAGGACAAACCTCTCTACAGTCCGGCATTGTTGATGGGGCAGAGTTTATGGGAGATGTGTCGTTAATGCAAACCCAGATGATGGTTTTCAGAGGGTCTCAACTGAGTCCCTTGGGCAGTTTCCCTCTGTGTGCTAAGAGGAGTGTCAAACACATTTTCAAGCTCCCACTCTCGTGTAAGGAAAGCCAGAGGTAGTTAGGTCTGGGGTAGTAAGGCAATGCCACGTTTATCAGAGAACCAAGCTCATTGTGGCCTGCCGCTTTCCCTGCCTCGGCATGTAGCTTCCTCTTGTGGTCAGAGATGACTGATGGAACTAAACCATCCTATCTGAATTCCAGCAAATTAGAAGCAAGGAATGAAAAAGTGACATCATCCTGCTTGGTCAGGACGCTTCCTTTCTGGAAGCCAGATGAGGAACTCTCATGCTATCAGCCAGCTTGGCTGATGATGCCCACCTTCCTGTAGAGGTGTCTGAAAAACGTCTTTCTTATCCATGTGTGTGGATAAAACCTGGGGGTTACAAATTAAAGAATAAATGAATTGATCCTGGGGACAACTAGCTGTTGCCACCACTGAAAGGTAGAGAAATGGTACCCTTTGATAGTCATTTACAGTTTGCCATTTAACTTTGTGTATTGTCAAAGGCACCCAGAGAACTGACAGCAAATGGATGACATACTCCAGCACTTAAGCCCTCATACTTATAGATTTAGTTTTTGTTCGTTGGGCACTATTTCTTGGCAATCTGAAGTCTGGTTTTTGCAGAGGAAGAATCTAATGGAAATCAAGAAATTACAAGATTCTAAATAGTCACAGACATACAGATACACTTCGATAAGTACATGTTGAACTCAAGGTGTGCATTTTCACAAACCAAATCAGGAGAAACACATGATCTTTAACTGCGTCTTCCAGTCCGATTCACAAGAACTAAGGAAGGCTGTGGAGGAGGAGGCTGTGGCACCTGTACAGTGATGATCTCACGATACCACCCCGTCACCAGGAAGATAAGTTATTTGCAGCAAAGGCTAGCTACAGTGGAATCTTCATTTTCTTAAGCTATGGTTGAATCTTTGCAGTCTTAAGCTTTGACTCAGTAACTACGTATGGGGCACCGACAATGTGCCAGGAACTGGGGGTTAGGTGTTGAGAGTCCAAGACAAATTAGGTCCCAGGAATATTACTGATGTAGGAGAAGATGCTCTCTTGCTGGGGATGACAGAGGATTGAAATAGCTCCTGTTGAATGTTGGAAGACTGGTGTCTGTGCTGTGTGGGGAGGAAAGATATGGCTGATGGGATGGGGGAGGGTATTGCCATGATTCCCCTTCTGTAGCATTCCAGCCCACGAACTGAACTCCTTGCCTCATACACGCATTCTCCAGAGATATTTGTTTCAAGTGTAACTTGGGGCACATCATTCTCCTTCATTAAAACCACCAGTGGCTTTCTGCCGCATTTAAAATCTTTTCTGTGTGTTTAGTGGTTATGTCTCTTTGAGTTTGTTGAGCTCGTTGGTTCTCAGGATAGATGTCTTTTGATCAGCTTTGGAAGCATCTCAAACCATTATTTCCTCAAATATGAATTCGTGTCATGCTACTCTCCATTCTGTTTTCTTAAGGGACTTGAGTTATGCTCATGTTATACCGTTTAATACAATCCCATAGATCACAGGTGAGAGTCTAGGGTCTGAGCACAACCAAACCAGCTGCTCTCTGAACTCGGAGAGATCTCTCCCTACGCTGCATCCTGGCCTCCAGCTTTTTAGGCCTTTCGAAAGAGTCCAGTCTGTTTGCTCCCTAGTCTCACTTTGCATGCCTTGGAAGGTCTCTTTCCACTGGGTGGCCTGTTTCCTGAGGGTAGAGGGTAGCAGGGCTCTGTGTGTGTGTGTGTGTGTGTGTGTGTGTGTGTGTGTTTCCTCAGAGTTTCCTCTGATCTGTATTTTCATCTATCACACCAGCACACAGAAAGCAATACAAACAAACACGTGTTGTAAGTTAAGCTGGTTGTCCTGTCCCAAACACATCTCTGCCCTGCCCCCTCCTCCTCCCCTTTGGTTTCACTTAGGGATGCGAGTACAGGCAGATTTGTCCTCATATAGGAAGGGTTGTCCTTTAAGAGAGGTTAATTCATTTGGGTTTGTAGGTCCTCAAGGTCTGATGGGCTTTTCTGAAACTATGAGCGTGTCGTGTACAGACATTGTTAGAGTCAGATGTAGAATCAGACATGGAATGACAGGGTAAACAGTATGAACTTTTTTGAGGGGGGGGGCATCACTGCCTCTGGTGGTCGTGGGAGTTACCCAGTGCTGCTCCTGAGAGCTACTGCTGGATTTGAACCACCAAGCCTGTGGGCTGCAGTTCCACACTCCACCACTTACACCACCAGGGCTCAGCCCAACAGTATGAACATTTTAAGATTTTTTTGATCCTTTTATTGGAATCATGTCCTGAAGAACTCTTTGTTATTTTCGGAGACCTCTCTGGCCCCTGCCTATCTCTCTGGAATCATCCCACTCTCTTGCATTCATTGGGCCTCCGCCCTACAGCCCTTCTTTCCTTCCCCCTTCCTATCCTTGGCAGCCTTCCAGGGTCCTCCCAAGGGCTTGTGTGGGCTGTGCCCTCGCCAGGAATGTTTTCCTCCATAGTCTTCCAGAGCTGGCTCTTTCACATTGTTCAGGTTTCGGCACAAATGTTACATTTTCAGAAAAGCCTTCCTTGATGCCCTACTATATAGCAGCACCACTTCAGCTTCAAAGCTCTCTTGCTTTAGACTATGGTATTGATGCGTAGTACTTCTCAGTACCTTAATTTATGTCCATATATACGTATTATCTATCTTTCCTTAATTAGAATATAGCCTATAAGGGGAGGGGTTTTGCTTCTCCTTTTCACTAATGTATCCAAGCCCCTGAAACTCTGTCATGTAGTCATCACTCAATCAATAATCATTGCTCTTTATAAATGAATACTGTCCTTCCAATCGCTCTCTTGAGGAGCCTGCTGGTGTAGTAGGTTACGGCTAACTGCAAGGTCAGCTGTTCGAAACCACCAGCTGCTCTGCAGGAGAACGATGGGGCTTTCAACCCTAGTAAAGAGTTAGTCTCAGAGTCTCAAAGGGGAGAGGTCTATTCTGTCTTGTAAGGCTGTTATGTATTAGAACCAACCCAATGATAGTGAGTTTATTTTTTACATTACTTTCACATATATACACTTATGCAATCTTGCTGTCCATACTATTTAGAAGCATGCTGGGCTGAGCCCCCGTGGCGCAGTGGTTGTGTGTGGGACTGTGGCCCACTGGCTTGGCGGTTCAAATCCAGCAGCAGCTCTCCAGGAGTAAGGCTGGGCCTCCTACTCCTACCAGGGCAGTGATGCCAAAAAAAAAAAAGAAGAAGAAGAAGAAGAAGCATGCTGATCTTACTTATTTTTAATATGTTTTCAAAATAGTAAGTATATTTTATTGTCTGTACATGCTCCATGGTTTGTGTAAATTAGTTAATTCCAGAAACAACTTATAGATGTATGATTTCCTTATGCTGCGTTCTTAGCAGCAGCGTTACAGAGTCAAAGGTGTGAAGATTTGAAAGACTTTTGTTCCTTTCATTGAAGTTGTTTCCTACGAGGACTTTGCTGTTTGCATTCTCGCCAGTAGCATAAATCTCATTTCCTTAGGTGAGCAGATAGCAACTCGCTGTGGGTCACGACCCCTTTGGGAGCCAAACGACCCTTCCCTAGGGGTCACCTAATACCTCTTGCATATCAGATATTTACATGATTCATAACAGTAGCAAACTTACAGTCATGAAGTAGCAATGAAAATAGTTTTATGGTGGAGCTCACCACAGCATGAGGAACTATATTAAAGGGTCACAGCATTAGGAAGGTTGAGAATTACCGTTCTAGCTTTTTTTCAGAGGGGGTATAATAATTGATAGTACTATTTAAAAATTCTTTTGTACCTTCCTTGATATTAGTAGTCTTTCTTCATTGCTTGCTGTGAATCTCACTTGAGATTGTACATGTTTCACGGATGCATCGGCTGTGGGTCTGGTGAAGGTGAAAATTTTAGAAATTTGTCTAAGTTGAGCATTCTCTAGCGGCGGGCTTGTGCAATTGAGATGCCTGATCTCCCACACCCCATTTTGGGCTGCCAAGCACAATCTCAAATTCACTTCGCCCTTCGGCCAACCCCTCACCTTGCATCTACCTGCCTGGCCAAGTGTAAGCAGGGGACTGCTAGCCCCTCATTCCAAGGGAAAGCCTGTTTTGAGTTGAAGACTCTGGAATTAGAATTATGGGACCTCATTTGAAGGTTGTGCATTGGGCTGCAACCTGTAAGGTGGGCAGATCAAAATCTCCAGCAGCCCCTTCGGAGAAAGACAGGGTTTTCTACTCCCCCAAACAGTTAGTCTCAGACACTCACAGGGGTACTTCTACCCCGACCTATAGGGCTGCTGTGGTCTGCCTTGACTCGATGGCAGTGAGTCTTGCATTTGAATCTGGCCTCTGCCACTCACTTATTTTGACCTGAACACGCTGCTCTGATCCCCAGATTCCCTTTCTGTGAAGTGGGTCTGGGCTGAGGATGAAATGCACGTACTGGCATCGCTATAAAAGACCCACCGCCTCGTAGGAGCTCAACCAATGCTTATTCCCAGGGCCAGCTCGATGCCATTGCGCGTACAATGTAATGTGGACTTCTCTTTTGCATCCTGAAGACATTATCCGGCCAATGCCTGTTTGCTTCCCATCTGCTCTCTGCACAGAGCTGCTGTCACCACGGTAGAAGGGGTAGGAAGCACCAGCCCCAGGATTCATTCTATTCAGGTGAGGTCTGTCTCTTCCTCCAAGGGTTTCTGTGCTTCAAAACCCACCAATGACTTTGTGAGTCCCTGAAGTGGGGTTGCACAGTCTGAGCCCTGCCGTTTGCTGAATGAGCTGGGGATGGGAGGGAGAACGGAGACTTGTGGGATGTCTGCACCTGACTTCCTGGAAAGATGCACTTGGGAGGCTGCTGCTGTTCCCTGTGGTTGAATGGGCGCCTCCTGGCAAACCCTGGTGAACAGAGTAGCACTGCTCCCTAGAGTTTTCAAGGCCGATTGCCAGTCCTGGGGGGCTTTGAACTGCCATCTTTTCAACTAGTAGTTAGTGCTTGATTGTTTACACCACCCAAGAGGGTTAAAGGCTTTGCTTTTAATATTAATTTTTAAAAAAGAAAACGCTAATATCATGGTCAGACGCATACCCCCTTACCACCATGTCCTAATTAGATGCTACCTGTCCATCTTACTTATCACTTCCAAACTTGCCAAGAAAATGGAATCGTGTACATTTGTGGATTTCATTTGCTTCTAAAGTGGGAAATGATGTGATTTTTATGCCGGGTAAAAATCTCAGCACCCGGAAGCATCTGTTACACTCATGATTTGCTCAGAAGACAGATGATAGGAATTGGGGATGATGTTTAAGGCTCTTCTCCTAGGACAGCATTCTGGTAGTGCTTTTGCCTCAATGTAAAGGCAGGTCCAGATTCCTGTCTCTTTATTTATACAGTGCCCAGCAAGATGCAGGGTGGGACTTGGACATGTTAAAGTTCCCAGGTGATTCTCAAGACTGAGAACCACTGCTTAGGAAGGGGCCCCAAAGCCAATAGGGCCCATTCCTCATGGCATCTGGTCCCACCATAGGGAGGCCCTGGGATGAGGAGGTTTTCCAAAGCTTCTCCTTTGACATGTACCCTTCACCTGGGGGTCTTGTTGAAATTCAGGCTGTGAAACAGTAAGTCTGGGAAGAGGACCGGTATTCCACATTTTCAACCTTTCTGTATTTCCAGGAGAGGATCGCCAAGTGTCATGGCACCCAGTGTGGATTCTGCACCCCTGGCATGGTGATGTCCATCTATGCGCTGCTGAGAAACCACCCGGAACCCTCCCTGGCTCAGGTTACTTATGCCCTCGGTGGCAGGTTCAATATATGCTTTTACTTCGAAGTAATGATGACAGCAGCTAACATCAGATACCCACCACATATCACCGGAGGGGCCCTGGGTGGATAAATGGTTCACGTGCCCACCCAGCTGCACCTTGGAAGAAAAGCTTTGGGTTCTATTTTGGGCGGAGTGGGGAGGAATCAGACATTGAAAACCCCACGGACAGGGGCTGAGCCCCGGTGGCGTAGTGGTTGTGCACGGGACTGCGGCCCACTGGGACGGAGGTTCAATTCCAGCAGTGGGGCTGGCCTCCTACTCCCACCACCAGAGAGCAGTGATGCCCTCCCCAAAAACAAGAACAAACAAACAAAGAAAACCCCACGGACAACAGAACTATGAATTGGAGTAAATTTGATTGCAACTCTCCCCCCACCCAACCCCTATTTTATGTCTTGATCTTTCTGTCAAGTGAAACTAGCTTTTTTTTTTGGGGGGGGGTATCACTGCCCTCTGGTGGTGGGAGAATCCAGCTTTTGAAGAACAGTTTCATTAACTTATAATTCACATCATATACAATGAAATGGTTTAAGCACATTAAGATCTGTGTAATCATCACCCTGATCAATTTTAGAACATTTTCTTCTTTCTTATGTTCATTATTATTAGCTCTCAGTCTCCTCCAACTTTCCCTGTCATAACTCTAAAAATTACTAATCTAGTTATTACCTCTATAGATCTATCTATCCTGGATTTCATATGCAGAAAAACACACAAAGAACAAAACAAACATACAAGAAATAAACCCAACAATGACAATAAAGAAAACAGAGAAAAACCTCAATAGAAAAGAAAGCAGAAAATAATGAAAACTTGAACACATTTAAAATGAGTCAAAGGGTGAATAAATGATTAAGATGTTAAAGTTTAACCTACTTACATGCATATGGCTCACTTTCCAAAGCACAGTGTCTGACAGCATGGTCATTCATATCATTCATTGGTCAGAGGGTATTCACCTGGGGTATAATCCACACGGCGACCCTGCAGGTGGATTGAGGCTTTCATGGTCATCCAGGGCCAGAATTTGTGTAGGGGGTCAGAATTTGAACTCCAAACCCTTTCCTTCTCTGATTTTGGGTTTTATTACCTACAATCCTAGAGTCACACAGGCTGATGTGATTCTTCTGGGTGGACCTAGTGAAGCTTAACTCTTAAATATGAGTATAGACCAAGAATATTTGTCTTGAAATTGTGTTTTTTAAACATCTCTGACACACATAGATGTATGAACACTGTAAAAGCTGTTTACAGAGAAAAGGGGACAAATAGTTGAGTTGCTAGAATCCATCTCCGACTTTCAACAAATAGCCTACACAGCTGATGGAAAAATATGAATTTGGAGGTAAGGTGCACTGAAATATCCAGCATAGCTCCCATCCAGGGGGGCTCCTTCTTCCATTCCTGCCAGACTGCACCTCTCTCAAGGTCAATAGAGCTGGGTTTTCCTCCTCCAGGTAACTTGTACCATTGAACATCAAACAGGCTTCCACCCACGAGGGCTTCTTCTTCTCCTCCTGCTGGATTGCACCTCTCTCTAGGTTACCTGGTTAATGGAGTTGGGTTTTCCTCCTGCAGGTAACTTGTGTCGTTGCACTGGATACAGGCCCATCATAGATGCATGCAAGACTTCCGGTAAAGTAAGTAGGAAGGAATTCATTGCTAAGTGTATTTTCTCTCCATTTACATAGCCAGAAGGTTGTCTGGTGTGCTCAGGGGAGCAGCCGCTGTTACTAATACAAGTATGCTGTTGTTCGTTCTCTGACCTCAGGTAGGGCACTCAGCTTACCCATGTGGTCACAAAATGAGCAACTGAGCACTCTGACCTTGGTTGAAGTAACTGCTGTGTAAGGGGTCTTCCCTGACCTGCCCACCTGGGCAGGGCATCTTCCTTGGAGCTCTGGTGGCAGCTCAGTGAATATGTCTAAGATGAATGAATGAGCAACAACCTGAAAAGTGAGCACTTAGATGGCCCTTTGGAAGTTAGACTATGAGAACAGTACATGATGGATCTGAATAAGGCAATGAGTATGCATCAGACATTACTATTTATTTAAAATATGTTATACATGAAACATTAAATATGAATGCTGGGGATTAATAATTGTTAAATTTAATCTTTCTTATATAGTTTTGTAATGAGATCTTTAAATATTTGTCTTATTTAATAATCCTTGCAGTTCTAAAATGAGCCCTGGTGGCAAAATGGAAAGCACCAGTTCATCCATTTGAATCTGGCAATTTTCTGGCAGGAAAAGATAGTTGTGGGAAAGATTTACAGCCTCAGAAACACATAGGGTCCATTCTACTTTGTCCTATGTCGTCATTATGAGTTAGAATTGGCTTGATGGCAGTGGGTGGGGTATTCAAAACTTCTTAGAGTTCATCTTTTATTAGGGGTTAGTTTGACTGTATTTAAGAACAAATGTATTTTTTTTGTGACACCTGACAATATCGATTCTATGTTGTTTTTCAGTTGGCATTCATTCCATTTAGCACTTCCTAGAATCAACAGGGAACCCTGTTGGCAGAGTGGGTTGTGCATCGTGCTGCTAACCATACCGTCAGCAGTTCAAAACCTCCTGCAGTTCTACAAGAGAAAGAGCGGGCTTTCTACTCTTTGAAGAGCTACAGTCTCAGAGAGGCACGGGGGCAGTTCTACTCAGTTCTGCAGGGTCGCCGTGAGCTGGCACAAGCTCAAGGGCAGTGAGTTGGATTTCACAGTAAATGCTTGGGGATCAAACACCCCCATTCTAGAAGACTGGCTGCTGTTGATGTAAAGAAAATGAAGTCTGCTGTTTGGATGAAGAAATAAGTGGATTGCCAGGTTTTGAGGAAGGAAGGGAGGTCAATGAAATGAAAACTTTTGATCATGTTTTATAAGGCCCCAAACGGCAGTCAGCGCACCCTTGGAAAGAATAAGTAGTTGCTCAGGTTGACTCATTGGGGGCGTGTCAACAGGTCCCATCTTTCATTTCCACACTCCCTCTGTGAGACCACAGCACTCATGGTCTCTCCTGATAATGTGTTCTTTATCCTAGGTAGTACTCCCATTTTGCTTCAGCCAGACTCCAAAGAAAGTGTGTAGAAAGTCATGATAGGCTGGGGAGGCCCACTGACGTCTTCACTGACCGGGTCTGTGTCAGAGCCCTGAATGTAGAGTCCGGGGCGGCTGGACAGCTGAGTGTTTGGTTGCTTGTTTATTGATCTGTTTTGGATACTTTCTCTTTATAAGGCACATCCAAAACTCTTTTCAGAAAAGGGGTTTCTGCAATTGGATCCCAGGAATTGATATTTCCCCCTGAGCTCATGGTAAGTAAGGCTCCATTAGACTTTTTCCAGAGGAATTCATGGTGTTAGGAAGAGTAACTTCCCTAAACAAATTGGGAAACTAGGTACTATTATCCATCCAGCTTCTTAGTTCAAAGTCTGAAGAGTATGGAATTGGGGCAGGTGTGGACAGAGAAGGGTGGAAGTACCACAGAGATGGTTGGTTGACAGTGAAAATCAGATTGTGTCTATAAAAAATGTCACAAAGCGACATCACACCATATGTAGCTGTAGACAAGTTTTCCAGCCCGTTTTGTTGAAATGTATTCTTCCATAGAATGATTCAATAAAATTAGTGGAAATAAGTGAATTCTTTTGAAATATAAAAGTTCCAAAGGGTGATTGATGTGAAGATTCCCTGAACTTTGAATCCTGGTAGAGCATTTTCTTCCTTCCTTCCTTCCTTCCTCCCTTCCTTCCTACAATAGGAAATCCCATGGCACAATGGTGAAGGGCTCGATTTCTAACTGAAAGGTTGGAGGTTCTAACTCTTGCTTTGCAGGAGGAAAGACTTGGTCATTTACATCTGTAAAGATTATAGGCTAGAAAATCCCCTGGGGGCAGTCACATTGAATCACTAGGAGTGCCAAGAGTTGGAATCAACTCAATGGTAAACAGTAACAATAACAACCATAGCACTATAGAACCATTGAATGATTCAACTCTACCGTAAAAGAGTTTAACAAATGAAAATGTCACAGTGACTGTGGGTCTCTATTTCTATTCCAATAGATCATAGCTGAGAAGCAACCACAAAGGACCAGGGTTTATGGTGGAGAGCGAATGACATGGATTTCCCCCGTGACTCTGAAGGAACTTCTGGAAGCCAAGGTCAAGAATCCACAGACTCCTTTTGTGATGGGAGACACCTCTGTGCATACATAGGACCCCCTAAATCTTCTATTGGAAAACTGAAACAGGTGTTCTCAGCAAAAGCAGCCTGAAATAACATTTTAATCTATGAGATACTTTCTAAGTCAAAGAACTCAATGAAACTGTATTGCCCTTCATTGGAGCAGAGTATAGATCTACGCAGTTTGAATGAAAGGTCTCCTGTCTTTGCATCTGGGACTTGATCTTTGGCTTGTACTGGATGTGATGGTGTGTTTCTTCTCTATGGTGTCTCGGTGGGCATGGATGTTTTCTGAACTAGTACCTACAAACTCTATCTGTTGTAACTAGTGTGGTCTCAGTTTGACTGGTCATCTCTTTGAAGAGCACCCCAAATCCTCCCAAGGAGAGTTTTGACTATCCCAAATGGCCTGTGTCTTGAGGCTGGCATTTCCAAAGACTCTTTCAAACTTAGTGAAAAGCGATCTAGTCATTCTATGTGTGTGTGATTTGACAACAAAAATACCAGTAGAAAGATAGATAAATGTTATGTCTGTAAAGTCATCAGTTTGAACCATAATTTCCAAAGGGAACAAGATACCAGAATGAAAAGATAAGCCCACAGATTGAGAGAAAATATTTGCCAACCTCATATCTGATAAAGGATTTGTATCCAAGATGTATAAAAACTTTTAATATTCACCAATAAGAAAGCAATCCAATTTTAAAATGAATAAAAGATCTGAACAGACATCTAGTCAAAAAGATATGCTGATTCTGATAAACAGTAGTCAAGAAATTTAATGACACAGTGGGTAAATCTAACATAATGTTGAGTACCTGCACCTTTCAGAGCTCTCTAAAGTGCTAATGAGTAAAGATGTCACTTTGAGGACTAAGGTGCCCCCGACTCAAGCAGTGGTAGTTGCGTTGCTTTATGTGCATATGAGAGTTCAGCAGTGAATAAGGAAGATCACACTATGCATTTGAGTTATGGTATTGTGAAGAATATTGAAAGTACCAGGGTTTTCCAGAAGAGCAACAAAGATCTATCTTGGAAGAAGAATAGCAGGAATGCTCTTTGTAATCATGGGTGGCAAGATTTTGTCTCAAGTACTCTGGATATCCTATTAGAAGAAACCAAGAAAAACTTAGAAAGAGACATCGTGTTTGGCAAAGAGGTCAGAGAAGAGACAGGAAAACTCCCAACCAGATGGATTTGCGCAGTGGCCGCAACAGCGGGTTCAAATGTCGCAGTCACGGTCAGCACGGCACAGTGTTTCCTTCTGTTGTACTTCGGGTTGCTATGACGTGGAACCAAGTCAACAGCACCTAACAACAGCACTAAATCGATTACACGATGCTCAACACCATCTACCTCTAGAGAATTAAAAAGGAAACAATATGAGATACCATTAAACTAAGACCCAGTGCCACCAAGTAGGGTTTCCGAGACAGTACATCTTTATTGAAGCAGATAGCCTCGCCTTTCTCCCTCAGAGCAGTTAGTGGGCTCGAACTGCCATTTTTTCTAACCCACAGAATCACCAGTCTCCTGGAGATACTAGAAATGAATTTAGTAACCAAAGTCCAAAACCCTGACAACACCAAATATTGACCAAAGATGTGGAGCAATGGGAACTCTTATTCACTGTTGTTGGTAATGTAAACTGCTACTGTCATGTTGGAAGATCATCTAACCATTTCTACAAAGTTAAAATATAGGCTAACTATATGGTCCAGAAGTTTCATTCCTAGATACTTACCCATTTGAGTTGGGAGGCTGTATCTGCATTGTAACCTCACGCAAATGTTTATAGCAACTTCATTCACATTTACCAAAAGTTGGAGGACACCATGATGCTGTTCACTAGGTGGCAGAATAGACATCCGTCTAAGGGAGTTATTATTCAGCGATGAAAGAAGCACCTTACAGAAAGTCTCAGAGGAGCCTTAATACATACTGCTTGGTGAAAGAAGCCAGTCTGAAAATGCTACCTATGCATAATTCAGGGAGATAAGGAAAGGATGAATAGATAAAGCAGTGAAACTATTCTGTATGATACCATAATGATATGACACGTGATATTTTTGTCAAAAGCCAGGGACTGTATAGCACAAAGAGGGAAGTCTAACGTAAACTAAGGAGTTTTGTTAATACTATCAATATTGATTCATCAATTATAACAAATGTACTTCATTGAAGCAAGGTGTTAACTACAGAAGAAACAGCATGTAGAGGAAGAGAGAGTTTATGAGAACTCTGTTCTTCCTATGCATTTTTTCCCCCAATGAGGCCGAGACCACTTTGGAGCCTGGTGGAGTAATAGTTATGGATTGGGCTACTAACTGCAAACATCAATAGTTTGAAACCCCCAGACACGCTGCGGGGGAACAAGTAGGGTTTCTTCTCCAGGAAAGAGTTTCTAATTTCAGACACCCAAAGGTGCAGTTTGGCCCTGTCCTGTAGAATCGCTATGTAGCATCGACTATATGGCAGTGAGAGAAGACCACTTTAAAAATAAAAATTCACTGATTTTTTAAGGCAGTAAATCCTCCTTTATCCTAGCTTCCTTATTTATGTTTTTTAATCTTAAAATTTTCTATTTTTCCTCTTCCCCCTAATTTTTTAATCTTTCAGGACCAGAGGTGAAATTTAAAGGCATTGTTCACCCCCTTATTATTTCTCCTGATAGAATTGAAGAGCTGACTGTTGTAAAGCACACACATTGTGGTGACTTCTTTATATTCTTATTAAAAATCATTTTATTGGGAGTGCTTACAGCTCTTATAACAATCCATACATCAATTGCATCAAGCATGTTGTCATCATTATTTTGTAAACATTTACTTTCTGTTGAGCCCTTAGTATCAGCTCTTCTCCCTTCAGGACCCCTTGATAAATTGGAAATTATAATTATTTCATATCTTACACCAATCACTGTCTCCTCTTCCCTCATGGTTTATTGTCTTTCGCCCTGGGGCTTGTGTGTGTGTGTGTGTGTGTGTGTGTGTGGTTATGTGTCGATCATTGTACCCTCTCCCTCTTTTCCCTCCCTCTTCATGGTGAGTTCTTAAGGTTACTGTTTTTTTTTTTAATTTAAATACATTAATCTATTTGTTTCCCTTGCTCAGCTGAGAAGCAGGAAAAAAATCACCATTCCTGGTTATGGCAGATGGAGTCTTTAAAGAATTATAACATTCTGGAAGGAGGTTTGAGGGAAAAGTTTCTATCGGTACACTAGCTACTAATTGTCTGAATAGGGGCATTTTTACTGAAGACTGACAGCTTGGTGGCAGCGGTGACAGGGAAATGTATCAGTTATTGAATGAAGGCTGCTGTGCAAAAAGTCAAGATGGACCGTGACAGTGGGTGGGTGCTTGATGCCACATGGAAGATAGAAGTGAACAGAGCAAGTACAGATAGTAAGCAGCTTACAGACTAGTCATTGGAGAAATTGATTCCATGGTCATGAGAAGGAATATAAATGTGGGTTAGGGGTGGAGACCCCAGAGTCTGTTCATGTTATTTTGTGGTGGCTGTTAAGAAGAGACACAGCACAATCTAACCAACGCTACAGGTCCAATACATGCCCTCAGGTGACATTGACAAGGAGCCCTGGTGGCGGAGTGGTCATGACTTAGTCTTTCTACTCCAGTAGAGAGTTACAGCTTCAGACCCACAGCGCTGGTTCTACCCTCCCCTGTAAGGTCGCTCTGAGTTGGTATTGACCTGATCACAGTGAATTTGTTTTGTTTGAGTTTAAGGTTCCTCTGGATTCTTCTGTGTTGGTGTTCCGCTTGATCCACAGTAGTCTAATTCTTGATTATGCCCTAACATTAAAAAACAAAATAAAACAAGAAAACATGAACGAAAGAAACAAAAAAAACCTCACCAAACTCACTGTCATTGAATCAACTCTGACTCATGGTGACCCATTAGGACAGGTAGAACTTCTCCTTTTCTGAGACAGTAACTCTTCATTAGCATGGGAAGCCTCATCTTTCTCCCTCTGATCTACTGGAGGTTTCAAACTGCCTACCTTTCAGTTAGCAGCCAAACTCTTTAGGACTATGCCACTCGGGGTCCTCATGCCCTAATTATCGGTAAGAAAGTAAGCAAGTTACTTAGCTCAGGTTCATCAGCTATGAAAGGTGGCTATTAATATCATCAGCCTTGTTAGAATTCAAGGAACTTCTATAAAGAATTCAGCACCGGGCATGACACAGTGAGTTCTCAAGAGAATTGAGCCTCCATCACCTCCATCGCCCCCATCATCACCATCGAATCAGCAGTATCCAATATAAAGATTCCATGTTTGCAGTCCCGCTGTATCCCACATTTCCAGATCGGTAGTGACTGTATTCTGTTGCTTCTTAATCATTTCACCCAATCATTGACATTGGGTGCTGGCCTCAGCCTGGCTGAGGTGAAGGACATCCTGGCTGACATCCTCCAGAAACTTCCTGAGGAGAAGACACGATATTACCAGGCTCTCAGAAGCATTTGGGAACTCTGGCTGGGTCACAGATCAGGAACATGGCTCTATGTACTTGGTGACCGTTAAACTCTCTGGTGGGGGTCCCCTTCTCTAGGTGGCTATTCCTAGTGAAAATGGCATTTCCGTTCTTTTGGAACAGATCCCCACATCCCGATGTCTCACAGCTTGTTTTATACAGTGTGCTAACACTTTGGGCAATGGAATCGTTGTGAGTGCTGCTGTTAGGTCTATCAAGCTGACTCACAGGGACCCTGTGTGACTGAGTAGAACTGCCCCATACAAGCTTTCCTTGGCTGTAATCTTTATGCGAGGAGAGAGACACTCTTTTCTTCTAAGGAGTCAGAGGTGGGTCTGAACCACTGACCTTTCAGTTAGCAGAGAAAACCATTTTCCATTCTACCACCAGGACTGGACTCCTTGGTGATTACAGCCTCATCACTGCTATCACATTATTTCGGACCCAGCGTGACTATATAAGACAGGGTGGAACTGCCCCTGAGACTCTAACTCTTTATGGGAATAGAAAGCCTTCTTCTCCCGGAGAGCAACTAGTGATTTCAAACAGCCCACCTGGCAGTTAGCAGTCCAACGAAGAACCCCTATGCTACTAGGGCTCCAATGGTAAGTCTATTACTGACACAACAATTTTTTAAAAGTCTTTAGGAGGCCACATCGTCAGCAGACATCCAGAGTCAGATATGAACCCCCTCCTGGCTATGGGCAATTGCTGCCTCAACTTGCTATTCAAAGTTAAGGGGCAGCTTCCTGACCCTTCTCCTCTCTTTGGTGTTTGTAGGAAGTCCAGTATTGAACACAACTCTTCTGTAGGATAGTAAGAATGCTCTGCCTTTCTGGATGATATGAAATTGTTCCCTCTGGTCCTAATTCTACATACTCCTACTCCTGTCATCCTTTTCTTTTGGTGATCCTGTGTTAGAACTTTTCTGGCCCTCCTACCCTGACCATATGTGGAAGTCAGTTAGGATCCAGATGTGACCCAATTGGTGGAGAGAACTCTACACTATTGAGAACTCCTGGCCACCTTTGCTCAAGACCTTCTCTAGATGAGGCTCTGATGTTTGCAACGTGCTGTGGCCTCATAGTCAATGTGTAGTTCATGGAAACCCATGGGCAGTGGTGGGTGTTTTTTTGTCTGTTGAAAAATCAGTGCATTTCATTCTCTATTTATTTACTTGACTTGATTTACTTTGTGAAACTTAATTTTGGACTTTAAAATGTTGCTCTCTCTGGTTACAACTTGTTCAGCAATTATTAGTCTTCCTAATTTTTTTCATTTAAGCATACGGACTAGTTTTTTTTTTTTATATCCTGCTTTGGAAAATACCACTCCTCACATTATCTCCATCACAGAATTATCTTCTGGAGGAAGATTTGCATTCGCTGTTTGAATTTTAAGGAACATCACTTAAAAAGTTCAAGCCATATAAAACCGGTTTTGTGATGTGACTATAGACTTTAAAAGCCTCTGACTTTTCATCCCAAATTGTATTTTATAATAACTTAAACTGTTCCTCCCCCAATATATTTTTTAGCCAACCAATGTTATGTAGATGCTGGAAGAAAGGGTTACCAACTAAGACAGTGTCTTAACAGGATACATGCGCAACAAGGCAATTCACCTCATTGCTTTTGTATCTGTGTTTGGTGAATGGCTTGATCAACTATCAAAAGAAATACTAGTGTCAACTCTCAGAGTATGAAACTCACAGGGAACCGTGTTACCCGCAAAGGGGACTGCGAATGCCCTATTCTGCCTGAAACTCCAAGCTACTTTCTTAAATATTTTTGTTTCTAAGTGAGCAAAGGAAGTAGGATCTAGACTGGGAAAAAGACCCCCATAGCCCAACAACAATGGAAGTTGTTCCACACGACCAGTTTCCTTGGGTGTTGGATGGATTATTTTCCACGTTTGGGAAGTTTGGTTTTTCAATTAAGAAACCTGATCTTGGGGAAAGTGTGATTTTCTCCCCCCATAGGAGGAGAGCGACAGATTCCTTTAAGTGAGCAGTTTCTCCAAAGATGCTCCAAGGCACATCTTAGGCCTGAAGAAATCTTGGTGTCAGTGAACATTCCTTACTCCTGGAAGGTGAGACTGCCCTGCTTTGAATTTCTTGGCTTTCCCAAGAGTCTCCAGCTTGTTCAATCTAAAACAGAAAGCTAAGAAAGGACGTTGAGTATCCACAGAGAAGATGAAAGTCCAACTTCAGGAAATGGTAGGGGGAGTTGCTGTAGCTGCCATCCAGTAGGTTTCTACCCATGAACTCTGTCTATGACCTGGTCCCACCCCATCCTCACAGGCGGGACTCTCATGACCCCATTGTTGTGGCCTCTGTGTAACCCCACCGATTGCAGGTCTTCTTTTTTGCTGGCCTTTTACTCAGCATGAGGTCCTTCTCCAGGAACCGGTCTCTGCTAATAATATGCCCAAAGGTGGTGACACATAATCTTGCTATCCGTGCTTCTCTGGAACCCTCTCACAATATTTCTTCCTGGACAAATGTAGTTGTTCTTCTGGAAATTCATGATATATAATCAGTATTCGTCACCTACTTTTCATTCGCAGGCATCAGTTCTCTGGTTTCCCTTATTCATTACCCAGTTTCCACATGCGTATTAAGAATTGTGGATACCTTCCTCCTGCGTATATCCTGCCTCTTCTATTATTTTTAGAATCAAGAGACTCTCTCTGCTACTTTGTCTCTCTTTTGCTCTCCCTCTGCCTCTCATTGAAGGTTACTTTCTAAGACAACTGAAATTTTTCTTCGTCTAATAAATCTTTTCCCATTGCAAATCCATCCTGTGCCCTGAGGGTTGACAGAAGGCTGGAGAGCACACACCAGCCACCAAGCAGCATTTGCCAAGTCGAGGGGAGAGAAGAGTGGGGATAGCGAGTCAGACTGATGCACGTTCGAATCTTGATTTCAAGCGCCTGCGTGGCTTGAGAATGAACCACGCTGGACGTTCGGTTCCTCCTCTGTACAATGGGAACAGTCTGGCGTGGCCGGGAGGCTGGGAGGAGCCTCACTGATAGGGCACGCATGCCCTGCCTGGTGCAGAGGTGGTACTTGTGTTTCTACATGTTGAGATGCACTTTTTCTTTCAGTGGGAGTTTGTGTCCGCTTTCCGACAAGCTCAGCGGCAACAGAATGCACTAGCGACCGTCAGTTCCAGAAGGAGAGTCTTTTCTGGAGAAGGGGATGGCCTCGTTAGAGAGCTAGCCACCGCTTATGGAGGCGTGGGCCCCACCACCATCTGTGCAACGAATTCCTGCCAGCCGCCCCTCGGAAGGTATGGCCTCACGTT
Organism: Nesogale talazaci; assembly: GCA_004026705.1. NCBI lineage: Eukaryota > Metazoa > Chordata > Mammalia > Afrosoricida > Tenrecidae > Nesogale > Nesogale talazaci. The sequence continues at coordinate 43,761 of PVJH01010543.1, forward strand.
CTCAGACGTCAGGCGGCAGAATGGCTCTTTATGTGGTGGGATGTGACGACCAGAAGAAAAACACTTAGCGCCTTTCTACACGCGATCTCAGCCGAGAGGCTGAGAAGAGGTTCACTTCGCTCCTGTCCGTGGAACAGCATGAATTTCCAGGAAGATTTCATGATGCCAGACATTTCTATTTACACCTGCCTTGATTGTCATGACGGCCTACAGTGCACCGTACACAGTGCCTTCCCCATTGTGGGATAAGCCATCCTGGACCACGACGGAGCTTGTTCCTTAATTAATTACTAAATACAGCAGTGTGACACTTGTGCCTGTTGGTAAGACTAATAGCCACTCGGGCACTGTCTGGCTATCAGACGCGCTTTCCAGAGAACTCCCATTGCGCAGTGGTACTGAGTCAGAGAATAAACTCGAATCACCCTGCATGTGTTCCATGCTCCACTTGACCTTTATTCACTATGGGATCGCGGTCAGTTGACCGTGCCTCAGTTTTCTAGCCTGTCAAAGGGTCAGAGGCACACCTACCTCCTAGAGCAGTTGGAAGGGATAGATGAATGAGGACATATAAGGTGTTTAAAGCAGAGCCCAGTGAGCTGCACAGGCCCCGGGGAGGGATGTGTCCCTTCCTGCTGAGGACTCGACACAGCTGGCATTGCTTTGTCTTGACCACTTGCTGTCGCTTCCCCCTCGTACAGAGGATGATGAAGTGCTAAGACCCAGATGCGGATTTTGACTCAAGTGGCCCGACTCCGAGCTTATGCTCATATTTCCTGGGTTACACTGTAGCTGCTTGCCTTATGAAGGATGCCTGGTTAACCCAATGCTCAGCATCCTTCTGCCAACTGAAAATCAGCGATGTGACCCCACCAGTGACTGCAGGAAAAAGACCGGGACAGCCTCTTTCTGTAAATATTCACAGCCTTGGAGACTCCGCAGGACAGTTCTGCGTTTCTGAGTTGGAATTGACTCAGAACAGAGGAGGACTTTTGCCTTACACAGTACCTGGAGCTGGACAGTGATGAATTTTGTGGGTCTAAGAGGCTTCTCTGTTGACTCTCACAGGCCCTGGAGTGAAGAGGTGCTGGGTGCCGAGTGTGGGCTCATTCTGAGTGCAGTCTCTATCCCAGCCTTGGCACCAGGAGGGAGGGAGGAATTCAGGTGCAAGCTCATCATCAGCGTCCTCTTCAAGTTTTACCTGGAAGTGTCACAGATTTTGGAGAGGATGGTAAATGAACCTGGCTGTGTACATATTTAATATGTTTATATATAATGATAGGGAAATAGATCTATGTACATACATTGATATGTTAAGTATTAAGGTAGGAGATAGACATTGGCCTTGACTCAAGTATACCCTTAATGCAAGAACGCTTTGTTCTAGAAACCCAGCATTCTCTGGTGCTCCTCTTCCTGACAAGATTGCTGAAGACAAAAATGGGTACATAAACAAAGCTGGTGAAGAAAGCTGATGGTGCCTGGCTATAAAAAATATATAGAGTTTGGTGTCTTAAGATTTGAAGATAAACAAGTGGCCATCTAGCTGAGAAGCAACAAAGCCCACATGGAGGAAGCACACCAGCCTGTGTGATTATGAGGTGTCAATGGAATCAGGTATCAGATATCAAAGACCCAGAACAAATTACCATATCAATATGAATGAAGAGGAAGGTGGAATGAAGACTGACAAACTATCTGTCAACAATTGGGCATCCTCTCACAGAAGGGTCATGAGGAAGGGACGAGCCCTACAAAATCTTCTTTTTTTAAGGTTCATCATTATATATTTAGAACTTAGATTGTTTTTTTCCAATGCCAACCTTTTAAGCAAAATCTAAACTCAGTGTCATGTAATTGATTAATGACACTATAGGACAGAGTAAACCTCCCCTTTGAATTAAAAGAAATAATTTTGTGGGGGTTCATACAACTCTTATCACAATCCATACATTGATTGAACACAATCCATACATTGATTGAATCAGGCATGCATGTACATATGTTGCCTTCATTCTTTTCTAGACATTTACTTTCTATTGAGCCCTTGGTATTGGCTCCTCTGCCCCCTGCCCCCCACCCATAGCCCCCTGACAGATTGTATTATTCTCATCTCTATAAGACTTTGATGACTGATTTCCTTGCAGGACTAAGAAATGTGCTGCTCGAGTCCTTAATGTTTCCTCCCATGGAAGCAGGTTGCCTGGGGAGGGATGTGACCTTTCTACCTTTCCTTGCTACCAACATGGCTGGGTGGTGCAGAGCAGCTATGTGTTCATTTACAACGGTGTCCTTTTGCTGATATTTTCTTGAACTATGTATTCTCACTCATTTTATTTACTCGGCTTCTGTCTTCCTATGATATTGATGTGTAAACTCTCGAATCATTTGAAAAATGATCTTGGATGTCCCTGATAGGCTATCCTCCATGGGCTTTCCACAGTGGGGCAGTATGTATGTACCCTTCAGAGTATATGCCCTTGAGACCTGGGAGCTGCTAGTTATCTATCCCCAGAGTGCTGACTGTGGCGAATGCATCATATTCTTAGACTTCAAAGTAGAGATGTTTGCTAAGAATCACATTAACCTCCCTTTCAAAGTCATCCCAGCACAATTGAAATATTCACAATAATGTTCCTTTTTAAGACTCTGTTCACTATCCCAGCATTGCGGAAGCTGATAAAAGTGCTTTAGAAGAATGTCATTCTGTGCTGCCCTGGAGGACACTCCAGTACCAGGTTAGTTGCCTTTGTTTAAAAAAAAAAATTCTAGGAGCCTGGGTTGTCACTCTTTCACCTGAACAGTCCCACTTGTCTCTTAAGCTTTTAGTGTTAAGAGAAATGCCAAAACCCCTGAAGAGGTTAAGTCAGCAGATGGGCATTGGACCTCCATTCAAGTACTTGCTCAATGCTAGAACAGTTTGTTTTATTAGATTGGCACTCCATGGTGCTCAACTTCCCGACAAGATCACTGAAGACAAAGGTGTGCATAAACAAATGTGGAGAAGAAAGCTGATGGTACCAGCTGATGGTATCAAAAGATGTAGTATCTGTGGTCTTAAAGGTTTGAAAACAAACCAGCAGCCATCGAGCTCAGAAGCAATAAAGTCCACAGGGAAGAAGCACGCCAGGGGTGTGTGACGATGAGGTGTCGAAAAGATCAGGTAGCAGGCATCAAAGAACTGAAAATTGTATCATTATAAGTGAGGAGGAGTACAGATTGGGGACCCAAAACCCATCAATAGGTGAAGGGACATCCTCCTTACAGAGAGGTCACAGGGAGGAGATGAGCCAGTCAAGGTACAGTATAGCAATAATGAGATACCCAACTTTCCTCTAGTTCTTAAATGCTTCCTCCCATCCACTGTCATGATCCAATTCTACCTTGCAAATCTAACTAGACCAAGGGAAGTACACTGAAGCTGGAAACATAGGGAATTCAGGACAGATATTCCTTCAGGATCAGTGGTGAGAGTGGTGATCCCGGAGGGTGGAGGGAAGGTGGAGTAGAGAGGGGAAACCAATCGCGGGAACCTACATAGGTGAAGGGACACATTGGACAGTGGGCAATATGACAAAATAATAACAATTTGTAAATTATTAGGGGTTCAGGAGGAGGGACAGTGGGGAGGGAGGGGAAATGTGGGGAGCAGATACCGGGGGCCTAAGTAGAAGACTGGTGATTTCAAGACTGGTGATGATAACAAATATGTATTGATCATGATAAGAGTTGTATGAGCCCCCAATAAAATGA